>AP028448.1:18739156-18971991 GCA_036509395.1 Antheraea yamamai | reverse complement strand
GAGCAGCGCGAGCGTGGCGGCGGCGGCACGCGCGTGACGCGGCGGTAGGCGAGGTCGGGGCGAGTGCGAGTACTTACAGTGAGCAGTGCGAGTACTTACAGTGAGCAGCGCGAGCGTGGCGGCGGCGGCACGCGCGTGACGCGGCGGTAGGCGAGGTCGGGGCGAGTGCGAGTACTTACAGTGAGCAGTGCGAGTACTTACAGTGAGCAGCGCGAGCGTGGCGGCGGCGGTGCTTGCGTGCGCGTGCGCAGTGGGGCGAGCGAGCGCGCGCAGCAGTAGCGGCACGCGCGTGACGCGGCGGTAGGCGAGGTCGGGGCGAGTGCGAGTACTTACAGTGAGCAGTGCGAGTACTTACAGTGAGCAGCGCGAGCGTGGCGGCGGCGGCACGCGCGTGACGCGGCGGTAGGCGAGGTCGGGGCGAGTGCGAGTACTTACAGTGAGCAGTGCGAGTACTTACAGTGAGCAGCGCGAGCGTGGCGGCGGCGGTGCTTGCGTGCGCGTGCGCAGTGGGGCGAGCGAGCGCGCGCAGCAGTAGCGGCACGCGCGTGACGCGGCGGTAGGCGAGGTCGGGGCGAGTGCGAGTACTTACAGTGAGCAGCGCGAGCGTGGCGGCGGCGGTGCTTGCGTGCGCGTGCGCAGTGGGGCGAGCGAGCGCGCGCAGCAGTAGCGGCACGCGCGTGACGCGGCGGTAGGCGAGGTCGGGGCGAGTGCGAGTACTTACAGTGAGCAGTGCGAGTACTTACAGTGAGCAGCGCGAGCGTGGCGGCGGCGGCACGCGCGTGACGCGGCGGTAGGCGAGGTCGGGGCGAGTGCGAGTACTTACAGTGAGCAGTGCGAGTACTTACAGTGAGCAGCGCGAGCGTGGCGGCGGCGGTGCTTGCGTGCGCGTGCGCAGTGGGGCGAGCGAGCGCGCGCAGCAGTAGCGGCACGCGCGTGACGCGGCGGTAGGCGAGGTCGGGGCGAGTGCGAGTACTTACAGTGAGCAGCGCGAGCGTGGCGGCGGCGGTGCTTGCGTGCGCGTGCGCAGTGGGGCGAGCGAGCGCGCGCAGCAGTAGCGGCACGCGCGTGACGCGGCGGTAGGCGAGGTCGGGGCGAGTGCGAGTACTTACAGTGAGCAGCGCGAGCGTGGCGGCGGCGGTGCTTGCGTGCGCGTGCGCAGTGGGGCGAGCGAGCGCGCGCAGCAGTAGCGGCACGCGCGTGACGCGGCGGTAGGCGAGGTCGGGGCGAGTGCGAGTACTTACAGTGAGCAGCGCGAGCGTGGCGGCGGCGGTGCTTGCGTGCGCGTGCGCAGTGGGGCGAGCGAGCGCGCGCAGCAGTAGCGGCACGCGCGTGACGCGGCGGTAGGCGAGGTCGGGGCGAGTGCGAGTACTTACAGTGAGCAGCGCGAGCGTGGCGGCGGCGGTGCTTGCGTGCGCGTGCGCAGTGGGGCGAGCGAGCGCGCGCAGCAGTAGCGGCACGCGCGTGACGCGGCGGTAGGCGAGGTCGGGGCGAGTGCGAGTACTTACAGTGAGCAGCGCGAGCGTGGCGGCGGCGGTGCTTGCGTGCGCGTGCGCAGTGGGGCGAGCGAGCGCGCGCAGCAGTAGCGGCACGCGCGTGACGCGGCGGTAGGCGAGGTCGGGGCGAGTGCGAGTACTTACAGTGAGCAGCGCGAGCGTGGCGGCGGCGGTGCTTGCGTGCGCGTGCGCAGTGGGGCGAGCGAGCGCGCGCAGCAGTAGCGGCACGCGCGTGACGCGGCGGTAGGCGAGGTCGGGGCGAGTGCGAGTACTTACAGTGAGCAGCGCGAGCGTGGCGGCGGCGGTGCTTGCGTGCGCGTGCGCAGTGGGGCGAGCGAGCGCGCGCAGCAGTAGCGGCACGCGCGTGACGCGGCGGTAGGCGAGGTCGGGGCGAGTGCGAGTACTTACAGTGAGCAGCGCGAGCGTGGCGGCGGCGGTGCTTGCGTGCGCGTGCGCAGTGGGGCGAGCGAGCGCGCGCAGCAGTAGCGGCACGCGCGTGACGCGGCGGTAGGCGAGGTCGGGGCGAGTGCGAGTACTTACAGTGAGCAGCGCGAGCGTGGCGGCGGCGGTGCTTGCGTGCGCGTGCGCAGTGGGGCGAGCGAGCGCGCGCAGCAGTAGCGGCACGCGCGTGACGCGGCGGTAGGCGAGGTCGGGGCGAGTGCGAGTACTTACAGTGAGCAGCGCGAGCGTGGCGGCGGCGGTGCTTGCGTGCGCGTGCGCAGTGGGGCGAGCGAGCGCGCGCAGCAGTAGCGGCACGCGCGTGACGCGGCGGTAGGCGAGGTCGGGGCGAGTGCGAGTACTTACAGTGAGCAGCGCGAGCGTGGCGGCGGCGGTGCTTGCGTGCGCGTGCGCAGTGGGGCGAGCGAGCGCGCGCAGCAGTAGCGGCACGCGCGTGACGCGGCGGTAGGCGAGGTCGGGGCGAGTGCGAGTACTTACAGTGAGCAGCGCGAGCGTGGCGGCGGCGGTGCTTGCGTGCGCGTGCGCAGTGGGGCGAGCGAGCGCGCGCAGCAGTAGCGGCACGCGCGTGACGCGGCGGTAGGCGAGGTCGGGGCGAGTGCGAGTACTTACAGTGAGCAGCGCGAGCGTGGCGGCGGCGGTGCTTGCGTGCGCGTGCGCAGTGGGGCGAGCGAGCGCGCGCAGCAGTAGCGGCACGCGCGTGACGCGGCGGTAGGCGAGGTCGGGGCGAGTGCGAGTACTTACAGTGAGCAGCGCGAGCGTGGCGGCGGCGGTGCTTGCGTGCGCGTGCGCAGTGGGGCGAGCGAGCGCGCGCAGCAGTAGCGGCACGCGCGTGACGCGGCGGTAGGCGAGGTCGGGGCGAGTGCGAGTACTTACAGTGAGCAGCGCGAGCGTGGCGGCGGCGGTGCTTGCGTGCGCGTGCGCAGTGGGGCGAGCGAGCGCGCGCAGCAGTAGCGGCACGCGCGTGACGCGGCGGTAGGCGAGGTCGGGGCGAGTGCGAGTACTTACAGTGAGCAGCGCGAGCGTGGCGGCGGCGGTGCTTGCGTGCGCGTGCGCAGTGGGGCGAGCGAGCGCGCGCAGCAGTAGCGGCACGCGCGTGACGCGGCGGTAGGCGAGGTCGGGGCGAGTGCGAGTACTTACAGTGAGCAGCGCGAGCGTGGCGGCGGCGGTGCTTGCGTGCGCGTGCGCAGTGGGGCGAGCGAGCGCGCGCAGCAGTAGCGGCACGCGCGTGACGCGGCGGTAGGCGAGGTCGGGGCGAGTGCGAGTACTTACAGTGAGCAGCGCGAGCGTGGCGGCGGCGGTGCTTGCGTGCGCGTGCGCAGTGGGGCGAGCGAGCGCGCGCAGCAGTAGCGGCACGCGCGTGACGCGGCGGTAGGCGAGGTCGGGGCGAGTGCGAGTACTTACAGTGAGCAGCGCGAGCGTGGCGGCGGCGGTGCTTGCGTGCGCGTGCGCAGTGGGGCGAGCGAGCGCGCGCAGCAGTAGCGGCACGCGCGTGACGCGGCGGTAGGCGAGGTCGGGGCGAGTGCGAGTACTTACAGTGAGCAGCGCGAGCGTGGCGGCGGCGGTGCTTGCGTGCGCGTGCGCAGTGGGGCGAGCGAGCGCGCGCAGCAGTAGCGGCACGCGCGTGACGCGGCGGTAGGCGAGGTCGGGGCGAGTGCGAGTACTTACAGTGAGCAGCGCGAGCGTGGCGGCGGCGGTGCTTGCGTGCGCGTGCGCAGTGGGGCGAGCGAGCGCGCGCAGCAGTAGCGGCACGCGCGTGACGCGGCGGTAGGCGAGGTCGGGGCGAGTGCGAGTACTTACAGTGAGCAGCGCGAGCGTGGCGGCGGCGGTGCTTGCGTGCGCGTGCGCAGTGGGGCGAGCGAGCGCGCGCAGCAGTAGCGGCACGCGCGTGACGCGGCGGTAGGCGAGGTCGGGGCGAGTGCGAGTACTTACAGTGAGCAGCGCGAGCGTGGCGGCGGCGGTGCTTGCGTGCGCGTGCGCAGTGGGGCGAGCGAGCGCGCGCAGCAGTAGCGGCACGCGCGTGACGCGGCGGTAGGCGAGGTCGGGGCGAGTGCGAGTACTTACAGTGAGCAGCGCGAGCGTGGCGGCGGCGGTGCTTGCGTGCGCGTGCGCAGTGGGGCGAGCGAGCGCGCGCAGCAGTAGCGGCACGCGCGTGACGCGGCGGTAGGCGAGGTCGGGGCGAGTGCGAGTACTTACAGTGAGCAGCGCGAGCGTGGCGGCGGCGGTGCTTGCGTGCGCGTGCGCAGTGGGGCGAGCGAGCGCGCGCAGCAGTAGCGGCACGCGCGTGACGCGGCGGTAGGCGAGGTCGGGGCGAGTGCGAGTACTTACAGTGAGCAGCGCGAGCGTGGCGGCGGCGGTGCTTGCGTGCGCGTGCGCAGTGGGGCGAGCGAGCGCGCGCAGCAGTAGCGGCACGCGCGTGACGCGGCGGTAGGCGAGGTCGGGGCGAGTGCGAGTACTTACAGTGAGCAGCGCGAGCGTGGCGGCGGCGGTGCTTGCGTGCGCGTGCGCAGTGGGGCGAGCGAGCGCGCGCAGCAGTAGCGGCACGCGCGTGACGCGGCGGTAGGCGAGGTCGGGGCGAGTGCGAGTACTTACAGTGAGCAGCGCGAGCGTGGCGGCGGCGGTGCTTGCGTGCGCGTGCGCAGTGGGGCGAGCGAGCGCGCGCAGCAGTAGCGGCACGCGCGTGACGCGGCGGTAGGCGAGGTCGGGGCGAGTGCGAGTACTTACAGTGAGCAGCGCGAGCGTGGCGGCGGCGGTGCTTGCGTGCGCGTGCGCAGTGGGGCGAGCGAGCGCGCGCAGCAGTAGCGGCACGCGCGTGACGCGGCGGTAGGCGAGGTCGGGGCGAGTGCGAGTACTTACAGTGAGCAGCGCGAGCGTGGCGGCGGCGGTGCTTGCGTGCGCGTGCGCAGTGGGGCGAGCGAGCGCGCGCAGCAGTAGCGGCACGCGCGTGACGCGGCGGTAGGCGAGGTCGGCGGCGGAGAGTGTGCCGGACGCGAGCGCCGCGCGCACGCCGCTCTCCTCCTCCCACTCGCACGCCGCGTCTCCCTCGCACACCACCTGCAATCTCGCACTCGTTATCTACACAACTCTGATTGGGTAGGAAAACTACAGAAGCTACTGAAAACAAAAATGATTTTTTTTTTCATTTTTGTCGTTCCGTCTGGTTGTGCCGGGTAATCTCCGAAACGGCTGGACCGATTTTGACGGGAATTTCACTAGCAGATAGATGGTAGGTAGATATGGATATTTTGTAGGTGGTAGAGCCACGCTGAAGCTACTACTGGTTTCAGCATGAATGGATCGGCTCGCCCGGGGTAGTACCACCCTTTCACAGAAAACCGACGTGAAGTAACAGTGCTTGCGTTGTTGCGTTTCGTTCGGTCAGTGAGAGCACCGGAGGCCCACCTCCCCTCTCCCCCTCCCTTCCCCCTTCCTCAGCCAATCATAGGACGGCAACGCATTGGCGACTCCCCAGGTGTTGCAAGTGTCTATAGACGGTGGTGATCGCTTAACATCGAGTGACCCACCTGTTCGTTGGCCTCCAATAATATAAAAAAAAAGAGCAAATTACACCAGCTGTTAACCACTGCTTCGCCCGCAACGCTATCTCCAAAACGTTTGGACCAATTTTCAGGGGATTTTCATCAGCAGCTAGCGGACATCATAATAAGTAATTTAGTCTATTTTAATTTGGATTAGCTGTTAACCGTGGCTTCGCCGCAGTGTAATTCCCAAAACGGTTCGACCGATTTTCACGGAAGTTTTACCGGCAATCAGAATAATGACCAATCAAAGCAGAGCCAGTGCCTCGCGCGAAGTCGAGGCGCCATCTTTACTTTTAGAGGGCGGACATTTGATGTGGGACATTGTTTTGAGAGATAGCGACGGGATCGAGCTGGATCGTTGCTGATAGTATTATTATATTCGGTGATTACAGTAAGATCGGTGCCCCGATCTCGCTGCTCGGTCTTAATTGTTAATTTTTCTAACTATATCATTGTGAAGTGTCAAAATATTGTTGAATTTAAATTAAAATTGTATGAAACTGTAATAATTGTGTTTTGTGCTCGCATTTTACCCGAATGACGCCCACTATACCCGTAACCACTAATGACGATGCCAACGGGAATAAAGTTTTTCCCCACATATATATAATATATAAAGCTGAAGAGTTTGTTTGTTTGTTTGGTTGAACGCTAGGATCTCAGGAACTACCAGTCTGATTTGAGAAAACCCTTTGGTTTTAGATAGCTCATTTATCGAGGAAGGCTTTAGGCTATATATCATCACGCAAAGATCAATAGGAGCGGAGCACCAATGAAGAATGTTTCAAAATCGGGCACTTTTTTCCTTTTAATTGATTCGTGTTAGCGTTAGTGTTATATACGTTGCCTGTAGGTGTAGTGGTGTAGTAGTGGTAACGTGGGAAGTTTCTATCGCAAACATTTTCAAAGTTTATTTTGTTTTCCTATTCAAAATTTGTTATCTATTACGTATTATAAAAATAAAGTTTGTGTATGTACAATTAAAATAACAACTTTTTGATGAATGTATATGGCTACAAATGACCAAAAAAATAGTTTGTTTGTTTAGGATTGTTAGGATTGTTACACCAGTGCACTCCGGCAACGGCTCTTTCTACATATTATTACTCTAAAACCGATTGGAGTGGAGCACCAAGGAAAAATGTTTCGAAATCTGGGTATTATTTTGTTTTTGAGTGTTTCTGGTGTATGTCAGTTAGTGCAAAGTAAGTATTGGAGTCGGGGGAAGTCGCGGGCAGAAGGTAGCTTCGAATATAATTGTGATGAGTTATAGTAATATAGTTTGAGATCGCACCTGGTGGATGGCGGCGTCGACGAGCTGCGCGTGGGCCCCCTCGTGGTGCCGGCGCAGCGCCACCGCGCCCGCCGCCCGCTCCCCCAGCCGGCCCAGCGCCGCCGCCGCGCGCCCCGCGCCGCCCCCGCCCTCTGCACGCACACACAACACATCATCCTGAACACGAAGCCTACGAGTTTCTTCACTTTACTATCATGAAAACTTCTCCTATAATCTATTCTATTTTTATACTCTTCGGGAAACTTACAGCTAAACAAATAAATTATATTACATATTTAAACATAAACGAAAGCCCTTTACAAGTTTCCACATCCATAAGAAAATTTTCATTTTCCATAAGAAAATATGAATCCAAAGAAGGAAAATAAATACGAAAAACTGGAATTTAAAACGCACCTGAGTTTCTAAATACTTAGCTTAACACAGATCTACATTAAAACCACTAATTAATTTATTGCACTGTCAACTACTCTAATTATGAAGGAACTTTACCTATAGGTCACCTTAATAACTGGATTATAAACTATGCTATGGCTTCTGCTAAGTACAACTGGTAAACACAAGTCAACCTTACTCAGTAATTCCAAATAATCAATTTACCAGTGAATATAGAAAAAAGATATAGTATATCAGCTGTTTTTCTGTACTCATACAATGAAAGTGTAGCGACGGGCGAGAAACGCTGTATCAGCATTTTCAGGCGTGAGTGAAGAATCGCGCAGCGCTCGCCCGTTATTTGTAGTATAACCGCCCGGCACGTAATGTTAAACTAAACTGTGTAGGGGGGCCATGTATCAAAAAATCATAATTAATTCATGTTTTTGATAAAATATAAAATAATTTCAACACAAAAAAAAAATAATAGCATGATGCACTACTATAATTAGGATAAAACTGAATTAAGCCGCATTATTATGAAGAAATATATATACTTTTTAAAATAAAGTAACGAAGTAATCTGTTTTGTGTTTATCAACACATAGACAATGCAGTACTTTTAATTAAAACATTAATTAATTTCATTTTACTTCAGTTTATTATTTTTAAAGACTAAGTATTTCGTTTCGGTAATTTTGATCATATTAAAGTTAATAACGTAAATATTAAAGTTACGTTCAGGTGAAAACTCAAAG
This sequence comes from Antheraea yamamai, assembly GCA_036509395.1. Classification (NCBI taxonomy): domain Eukaryota; kingdom Metazoa; phylum Arthropoda; class Insecta; order Lepidoptera; family Saturniidae; genus Antheraea; species Antheraea yamamai. Next base: position 18,964,073 of record AP028448.1, on the reverse strand, counting down.
AACATATTTTTTTTGTTGATGAAAGGAGCGAGACGTGGAACCGCACCTGTGGTGACGAGGGAGAGGCGCTGCCAGAGGCCGGTGGAGCGGAGGAACTCCAGGAACAGGGCGAAGGCGCGCTGCTTGTCCCGCAGCTGCGCCGCCACCTGCAGCGCCGACGAGCTGCCCAGCGGCACGCGCGTGTGCAGCCCCCGCGCCCCCGCCCCCGCCCCCACCCTCCACCTGCACACCCTCACCGCGGTCAGTACTTCATACGGTGTTACTGCATCGCTCTGCTAATTAACAAACCCTACCTCACCATCGCAACACGAATAGTTGTTTGCGGCCTTCGGTGACTACTTTATACTTTCGCTAATTATTCTACTTTCATAAATGTTTATGCACCTCAGTTCTCCGAACTCTACACTCGAACCTGATTATTTAACTGAATCTGGGCTATTTACATGCCTCCGGTTAGTCTTCTATACCACTGCATGAAAGTAAAAGCATTACAACAATTATTGACATAATTAATAAAATAAATGAAAGCAAGAAATAAGTGCGGATCAAGAGTTTGCAGAGAGAATAAAGTTAATAACCACCATAAGAACTCCACTCTTATTGGTCTGAGCATGATGATATATTGCCTATAACCTCTCCGCATAAATAAATCCGAACAAAAACAGTTCCACTGTAAAAAATTGCACCAAGTACACGTTCACAACTCTTCATTTACAAAAATACTAAGGAGAATAGTTAAGTAAAAGCATTACAACGATTATTGACATAACTAATAAAATAAATGAAAGCAGGAAATAAGTAGCCGTTATGATTTTTAATAATTGAAAAATTTTTTTGGTAAATTTAACAATTAAAAACCATTTTTTAAACGTACTTGGCGTACGTCATTGAGTACCCCAAATTTTTTCATGTCTAATTAGTATTATTAGTAAAATCTTTTGTAGAATCACAAAACGGGGGATCGAAAATTTTAAAATTAAAAACAAAATAAAGAAAACATTAAAAATTAGAAAAAAAATGTGTGTGTAAAAACAAATAATTAATATATTTGAAGCTGTGTTAGTGTTGGCGTAAACGTAGTAATAAAAAAAAAAGTTAAAAAATGGTGAGGTTATGTTGATACATTAAAGCCTATAACCTCACGCCTACACTTCACACGCATATACAAGGTAAACGTAAACTTGGCAGCCCAGTCCCCAATGTAACACTGAAAGAATTGTTAAGACGAGAGCAGTAGCGGAGCTTAATAATATCGGTATAGAGGCGTGAGGGCGCAGACCTGGGGTCCCCGGCGGGCACGTCGTCCAGCAGGTCGGCCGCGACGCGCAGCACCGTGCGGTCTAGGGCGGCGTCGACGTCGGGCTGGGCGGAGCGGGCGGGGCTGCTCTGGGGCGGGAACAGCTCGTCGAGCAGGCGGCGACAGGCGAGCGCGTCGCGCCGCACGTGGAACAGGAACGCGGTCTTCAGCTTGCCGCACGCGTCCGACGTCGTGCGGATCACCTGTGACGACCACCACGTCTCCACCATATACACACTAAACTCTACATTTTTATTTTATTTCATCACTAACAGTCCCCCGCGACTCCACACGCACTTTTTTTAAATATATTAAACAAATGCAAAATTGTAAGTAGGTGTGTACATGACAGACATACTTTTTCCAAAACATTTGTTACTACGACACGCTCGCCAACTGTAACATGTAACGTGTACATTAGATATGTGAATACGAATAGTATATCGAATGGGATGGGATTTATCATCAGCAACATACCTGGAACTTTAACCTACTATGTACCACCCTCAATGCTCACTAACAGTGTATAACAAAGTAATAAACATTTTAAACTATACATTATCGAACAATATGTGTTCACTTATTTATTATACAGATATATAATATAACATGCCCATATGGTCGATATAATTGTATTCTTCTTATATGTTGCTATAATCACTGAGTTACGTAGATGAAGCCGCGCACAAATAAAATAAAATATGCCAACCGCTATAATTTCGGCTATTTGCCAGTAAAATTCCCGTTAAAATAGGTCCAGTCGTTTTGAAGATTACAAAGAACAAACAAACAAACAGACAAAATACAATAATATAAAAATTACGACCTAACATAAAAACATTTTTTTTATTATTTGTAGTTATATCCATTCACCAAAAAGTTATTATTTATTTTTGAAAACACACTTTATTTTTATAATACGTAATAGATTGCAAATAAAAAATTGGAAACAAAAGTAACATAGAATAAACTTTTTGAATCGGAACACAAAATAATCTTTGAAAATGTTTGCGATAGAAACTTACCACGTTACCATGGCAACGTATATAATACGCTAACACGCAGCGAAACAAATTAAAACGTAAAAAATGCTCGATTTTGAAACATTCTTAATTGGCGCTCCAATCCTATTGGTTTTAGCATGATGATATATAGCTTAAAGCCTTTACATGTGTTGCAAATAAATGTATTTTCTTTTTTTGCTCTTCTTTCAACACATATACAAGGAAGTTTTTATCGGAATCGTAGTCTGTCATTTAGTGAATATTTCAAAATCTTGTGTTATTTCACTCTGTGTATTGTAATATTGCTGGTGTCTTACGTAATATAATTTGGTTAATAAATATAAGTAAAGTGAATGGAAAATAATACCACAGGGCATGAATTCTCAGATGCCACAAAAACATCCTGGAAAGTTGTAACACATTGTTAGAACATTACAATAATACTTGTAATATTATTACCTACTCGACAATTGCAATAGTAATCTGGAAGATTACTTGCCAAAAATAAAATTAAAACAAACACATACAGTCGAAATCGTTTATGACCACATCGTTTAGAACAACATACCATACATATTGGGCCAGAACAAAAGACCCATCTGCATCCCGTATCTCGAAAACATCACTGCTTGTCACGGCAATTGGTTTTTACGACTAAATATGAGTAGTCCCTTCGATGTCGTTCCTTATATTTTACTTTATTTTTCGAGATGTCCAAATTTTATACATGTAAACTATATAATAAAAAAAAACAAAAACTAAACCTTATCAACAGCCAAATTTGAACTTCATATTTGGTATATAAAAAATGGGAAACATCACAAACACCCAAAAAGATATTAATCCATAAAATATTAATCAGGATAATTCTGCCCACTCCTAACAGAATATAGCATAATTAAAATTATAAATTTTACTAGTTTTATTACAAATAATTATAAACTCACCTCATGGGGATCGATTTCATAGAGCGATAGGTTTCCATCATACATGTCCGAGGGACAAGGAGAACCCATTGGACTCTCACATAATGATCTGTAAACCACCGTTATTCATTTTAGCATCTCCCTTAACTACATGTTTGGCAAGTTTAAACTAACAGTAACATTTTTTTTAATTAAATTCATTTAACTACTATCTATCTTCTTGTATATATCTATACACATAATAAAAATGTAAACATATCCTCAAGTATCGTTTAGTCTTATTTTCATTAAAATCGGTTCACTCTATCAAAAGTTATTGTAATTTTAATGACAACGCGACTTAACTACGAGGGAAAAGTAGATATGTAAAGAGACTTAGTACATTCTGATGATTTTATTAATCACTGTTTTTTTACATTACGTTTTTTACGCAGGCGAAGTCGTGGGCACAGCTATATGTAATATACTTGAAAATAATTCTATTATACCATATACTCATAATGTTTCTTGATTATTAATTGATCAATTGAACCTACGTTGTAGTGAATAAACAACTATAACCAATAAAAAATCTTAACACTTGAACTAGTTATTCTACACAAAACTTTTAGATTTATAGATTTATACACAGGAGCATGTGCACAAATTACTTTTTACACAAATCATTACATGAACATGAGGCTTTACAACAAGGGCAAACATAGAAAATACGGATATGATCCAATTCATAATCTACTTCTAAGTTACAATAATGAAAGATTATAGTGAGATTACACTTTCTAAGCATTGCCCAATTGGGGTTCATAGATAACGTAGTACAGTATGGTACAACAAATAAATAAATAAAGTATACTAACGGTGTAGGAGCCAAACTGTCAGTGATAGTGAGTGCGAGGACTCCGTGCTTAGCGCTGAACAGCAGCGGGAACCCGTTGCATATCTCAGCACCGAGGATCTTGTCTCCCTCCGCAGATACATCGATGTAGTCAACTTTGTCGTTCGGCACTGTAGCTGTTCAATTACATACCATAACATCACCATCAGCCTGTGAGAGGCCCACTGCAGGGCCATAGGCCTCTTCCCGAAGGAAGGTATGAGCATAATTACCTCTGAGAAGTCGACAGTTCTATATTTTTCCCACACACGGTGGTACTAAAGGACATTTCTCAGGTTCAGGTTTCCTCACGATGTTTTCCTTCACCGTCAGCCAATAGTGTTACCAATTTTTAAATTAGTAAATGTACATGAATTCTGAGAAATTCGTTGGTACATGCTGGGGTTAGAACTTGGAGACAACGGATTGATATTCCACTAGTCAAACTACTGGACCACTACAACTATTATTGTTAAAATAAATAATCCATAATATACTAGTTATCAAGTTTGAAAACCAAAATGTGGGTGTTTTACATTGTATTCATTATGTCAGAGAGATATATAATTTGAAATTTGTATGTCTTAAATAAACATATTACTATTAACCTTGCTAATATGTGGCTAGTGATCAAAGTGTGATCAGATTGTTATGTTTAAAGCTAGCTTAAAAGATGTGACTAATGATTTAGGTGTGATTCAACAGTCACAGTTAAAGAGGTACCTTAACAGACTTGAATAATGAATGAAGTGTGGTTAAGTAGCAACTTAACAAGAATTTATTATGACTCAAGTGATGAACAATGATGATGACGAAGTAATAAACTCAATATGACTCTTAGTGGGATTTCGTATCTCATGTGATTAATTTTGTGCTGTTTCTAATGTAGACAATTCATGCATTATCATGATGTAAGTACATGAAGTACATTGAAATGACAGTGATGAAAATGTAGTAGAATGATTGGTTAAAAATACTTACATGAGAGTAGCGCGATGTACCGCGAGGTGTAGAGCAGAGCGCGCGGGCCCAGCGGCAGGAACCGGGGGCAGGGGGTCGCGGGGGGCGCGGGGGGCACGGGGGGCCCGGCCGGGGGGTCCTCCGCCTCACGCGGCAGCGACCGCACGCACACGAGTGACGTCACGCGCGGCGCGGCGCCCCCCTCCGGCACGTTCACGTGCGCTGCAACAACACTCATACTTAACCTTATCTGATAACCATAATACCTCTCAGATAATGCCGAAATTTGTTTGTCGGTACTGAACATATTAACACTAAATCCGACTGAAAGTGTATTATACTAAAAAAAGGCATTATAATATAAATTCATACCAACATTTTTCGATAAATGAAAACAAAAAAAAATGGGTGCGTGTACTTATGTACGCGCGTGAGAAGTTATACTTCTTTGGCATCATAAAAAAATAGTTTTTAATTGCATGCAAATAATATTATCACAAACTTTTTATTAAATGTTTTATTAAATTTATTTCTTTATTTTGTAAATATTAAATAACCAATAATAAGTATTTAACATTAATAATTTAATAATATTTAGTGTTAATTATATTAAATAAAAGTATTTTAATTTATATCAATAAATAATACATACGGATAGTTAACCTCAATTATATTGGAGCACTTGAAAAAGTATATAAGCACAATTTTTTTCACTAATATTCACAAATAGTAAGTAATATCAATCAAAATATTCAATTTAAATCACTACTGAATATAATTTATTAGCACATATATAATTCGCACTTGTATGAAACTAAAACACGTGTTGTGAATGTATAAACTAGAAACATGTTGATAAATATTATAAATATGAAAACAGTGATCAGAGGTGACGAGCGTACCAACATGCGCGACTAATATCGAGGTTCAATTTCTATTTTGTTGGTAGCTTTTTTTTCGAGACTTAATGAGCGGTTAAGCAGACAGCTTCATACTGTTAATTTTGTGTCACAGATGCGCGCGCATCTTAAAATGTCACTCTCATCATTTTTTCATAACGCGCCTAACTTCATACTGTTAATTTTGTGTCACAGATGCGCGCGCATCTTAAAATGTCACTCTCATCATTTTTTCATAACGCGCCTAACTTCATACTGTTAATTTTGTGTCACAGATGCGCGCGCATCTTAAAATTTCACTCTCATCATTTTTTCATAACGCGCCTAAAGAAGTATAACTTCAAAAATATTATTTAATTCATATAGTGCTGAATTTCAACTTTATTGAAGAAAATTAAGGCATAAAGTAGGTTCATCAGTATATACTTTTATATTTCAACACTTTAACAGCAAGTGATATGTCTTCATTGCTTCAAGATCACTTCAAATCTAATAAAAGTAGAACAATGAGATTATTTTGAGTAATAAAAGATACAAATGCGTATTACCAATAGCATATCTCATTTCAGGCGACCTCGCGAGGTTGAGGATCGCGATGAGCAGCAGCAGGCCGTCGTTCCCGGCGGCGCGCACGTCCAGCGCCACCACCTCCAGGTTGCTCAGCTCGCCTGCAACCACTAACGGACGGGCGCGGTGAGTCGCGTGCGTGCGTGCGTGCGTGCGTGCGTGCGTGCACGTGCGTGCGTGCGTGCGGGCACGTACCGTGCAGCGCGCGCGCGTACGCGTCGGTGAGGGCGCGGCGCAGGCTGTGCTCGTAGAGCGCGGAGTGCTGCTCGTCGTCCCACTCCCACAGCTGGAGCGCGGGTCCGCTCGCGACGAGCGCGACGCACGCGCTCTGTCCTCCGCCGCCCTCGCGCACCACCACCGTTCCCACTAATTTCTACACCAAATCACAATACTATATGATGTATACAGTCCGCGCCAAACTTTTTGACCGCTCGGAATATAGGTGCATAAAACACAAAGTTAAGTATAAATACGTTTTATATTATATGTATAACATCGACACAGCTTTTAATTTTTATAATTGATGCTTATATTAGATTCCTATAATAATAATAGATAATATTTAAGATTTGTTTTGTATTAAGCTCTTCAGTATATTATGCAAAAGCCTAAACTTATGGGTATATTCAGAGAGACCATTAAATTAGGGCAGACTGGACATTGGGATACTTTTTTGAATTTATTTTTGCTCACATTTCCCTTAGATTTAAAAACTCTCATTTAAAAATACGTTTAAATAACAGAAGGAACAAATTTTTCTCATCAAATTTATTTTTTTAACGCAAAATGAAAAAAATATCCTCGGTGATTATTGTATGAAATTAAATTCTGTACAAAATCGGTTTTATAATTTTGTAACTTTAACAGTTTAAAAATTAAAAAAGTTTAAAAAGTAAAATCGTTTTTAGAATATTTATGTTTTGGCATTTTTCTGTTTTAGAATTAACAGTCAACTCTAAAAAATAACTAAACTAACTAATGCAGCTGATATCTTTTTTTTATTTCTAAATACAACTATGAAAAACATAAATTGTAAAAATTACCACAGTTGTGCGTTCTTGGAACTGATAAAAAATATAATTTTGACAGCTCATTAAAATAACAGAAATGTTACTCAGAACTTGGTCTGATATAACAATACATATTACTGATAAACGCTACATAACATGAAGAAACTTTTAACAGTTAACTATAGATACTTACAGTATCAGCATGAGTCTGTGTGGAGCCAAAGAACAGAAATGAAACCCGGCGACCGATACCACCGAGCCATCCACTCGGGGGACGCAGAGTGCGACATGTCACTGTTGCACGCCCCTCTGCCAAATAATACTCATATTATCACAAACTTCTATATCATTCAGAAACTTGAATCATCGAATTAAGAATGATCTTGAAATCCTTATGATTTTTTTTTACAACTATATTACCAAGCGTACATTCGTGTCAGAATGTCCCAACAAAAGTTCCTTGTAGGGCTTCGCCAAAATAATAGGTATTTACCTATGAAAGTGCCGTTCTGCAGTACTGGCCATTTAAAACCAAAATAATTTTTGTTTGGCTAAGAATTATAATTTCAAATTAATTTTATTTTAAAATCATGGAATTCTTTTTCCAAAAGTAGTCGTTGTTTATTGATTAGTGTTACATTTTCATCTCATTTCAATCTTTTTTGTCATCATGAATTCGTTAAAAATTCGAGTAATTATGGAATATGAGTACCGTCGTGGCAGCAACGCGGCACAAGCGGCACGCAATATCAACGACGTTTACGGAGCTAACACTACAAACCAACGCACCACCTGTTATTGGTTTGCTCGCTTCCGTTCTGGGAATTTCGACCTGAAAAATGAACCTCGCGGTCGTCCGAAGACTTTGGTCGACAATGACGAATTAAAGGCGATTGTGGAAGCTAATGATACACAATCTACGGCTGAATTAGCAACAGCTTTCGACGTTAGCGTCAAAACAATATTGGTCCATTTGCGTCAAATTGGCAAGGTAAAAAAGCTTGATAAATGGGTGCCCCACGAACTCGATGATCGCCAGCGCGAAGTACGCGTCGAGACGTGCCTTGCACTGCTCAACAGACACACAAATGAAGGAATTTTGAACCGCATTGTTACCTGCGATGAAAAACGGATTCTGTTTGATAACCGCAAGCGCTCAGCAAGTTGGTTGGATCCTGGTTCAGCACCTAAACAATGCCCTAAACGAAAACTTACTCCTAGAAAAGTGATGGTCACTGTTTGGTGGTCTAGCGCCGGTGTGATTCATCACAGCTTCTTACCAAACGGGGTGAGCATTACTGCAGATGTGTACTGTGAAGAACTGAACACAATGATGGAGAAGCTAGCACATCTCCAACCAGCATTGGTCAATCGCTCGTCTCCGCTACTCCTGCACGACAACGCGCGACCTCATACTGCACAGCAGACGGCCTCCAAGTTGCAAGAACTGGGGTTGCAAGTTCTACGTCATCCGCCCTACTCGCCAGACCTTGCGCCTACAGACTACTACTTTTTCCAGAATTTGGATAACTCCTTGGTGGGAAAAAAATTCAATACCTGAGAGGCAGTACAAAATGCCTTTGAAGAATTTGTTGCCTCCCGTCCAGCTGATTTCTTTAAGAAGGGCATCAATAAACTGCCACTGCGTTGGCAAAGATGCATTGATTGCATGGGAGATTACTTCGATTAATACAAATAAAAAATATATAAAAAAAAATCGTCTCAATTTTTTCATACAAAACGGCAATTTCATAGGTAAAGACCTAATATATACGAAGTATGCTGTAGACACTGATCAAATCAACTTCGATATTTCCATTATCATAACAATTCATGTAAAGTTAGTGAAACACTAACTTAGACAAGTGTAATATATTATATGTTATCAAATTATTATTCTATGTATCTTTATGATATCACATGATGACTATACATCAGGTATGTTAGATACCATTGTAGTATGTTAGATGTGTTACATTCCAGTTCAGTCAGTGCAGATTCAGTAATCAAACAAGATATAAGACTATTACTGCTCAAGTGGATAACTTCCATCATATACATTGTGATAAATACATCACCCATCAACTAGTTTTAAAATGCACATTGTTTTTGCATCGATTAACACTTGTTATATCGATCATTGATTAAGTCGTGGTGGTCTAGTGGGTTGACCAGTGGAATATTATTTCGATGTCCGCAGGTCCGAACCCCGGAATGTACCAACAAATTTTTCGGAATTTGCGTACATTTGCTAATTTAAATTGTTAACACTATTAGCTGAAGGAAAACATCGTGAGGAGACCTTAACCTGAGAAATGTTCTTGTAGTACTACTATATTTGGAAAAACATAGAACTATGGATTTCTCAGAGTTTGAAATCACCAATAAGTCATGGGCTGGCGTGGAGATATAGCCCATACCTTCCTTCAGGAAGAGGCCTATGGTCCTGCAGTTCTTACAGGCTGATGATGATGATCGATCATATCATATCATATCAAATAGATCAATGGTTAGAATTGACCCCTTTCCATTTCCATGAAATCTGGTGATAAGTTTTCTATAATTATAAGATGAAGTTCTACAGTAGAATTTTTTTTGCTAAGTTCCAACTTCATATTTTTGAAGAAAAAAAACAATTCTGAAAAAATTAAGATTATTAAGAAATAAACCCAGAAAATTTTTTGGAGCTATATTCGTTTTTGAGATATTTTTCTTTTGGTAGAACTTCCTTTTTAAGAAAATTTTATCGAAATTAAAAAGGGTTGATGGTTTGGAAATGGTTCGCGCGACTGTCACCAGCAAATAGCGGACATTATAAAAAATAATTTAGTGTATTTTGATTTAGACTAGCTGTTAACCGTGGCTTCGCCCGCAGTGTTATCTCCAAAACGGTTCAACCGATTTTTACGGGACTTTCACTGGCAGATAATTGACCTTATTGGAAGTAATTTAGGTTATTCTATTTTAGACTAGCTGTTACTAGCGACTTCGTCCGCATGAAATTAGCAAAAATATGTTGTTCACTGTAAACATGTGCGTAATTCGTGCGTTGTACTGGAGTCCAGGAATAAATATAATTGAAATTCATATATCGGAATCTATGTATGTAATTATATTGCCTCTTTGGTCATTTTGGCGGCCATTTTGTTTTATTTACCGCACTTTCGTCTACATAACTTAGTAACCATATCATTACATAGTATAAAACAAAGTCCCCTACCGCGTCTGTCTGTGTGTCTGTTCACGATAAACTCAAAAACTACCAAACGGATTTTCACGCGGTTTTCACCAGTAGATAGAGCGATTCATGGGGAACGTTTTGGTATTTAATTTGTCACGGATTTTTTTTATAATTAGAGCGGGACAACGTCTGCCGGGTCCGCTAGTTAGTATATAAGAATATTGTATGGAGTTCAATAAGGGTTATTTAAATTGTCAAATATTAAAAACTGTTTAGACATATATAAAGTTTAATATTTTGATTTATATTAGGTCTATGAAATTGCCGTTTTGTATGAAAAAATTTAAACGAATTTTTTTCATGTATTTTTTATTTGTATTAATCGAAGTAATCACCCATGCAATCAATGCATCTTTGCCAACGCAGTGGCAATTTATTGATGCCCTTCTTAAAGAAATCAGCTGGACGGGAGGCAACAAATTCTTCAAAGGCATTTTGTACTGCCTCTCGGGTATTGAATTTTTTTCCCGCCAAGGAGTTATCCAAATTCTGGAAAAAGTAGTAGTCTGTAGGCGCAAGGTCTGGTGAGTAGGGCGGATGACGGAGAACTTCCAACCCCAGTTCTTGCAACTTGGAGACCGTCTGCCGTGCAGTATGAGATCACGCGTTGTCGTGCAGGAGCAGCGGAGACGAGCGATTGACCAATGCTGGTTGGAGATGTGCCAGCTTCTCCATCATTGTGTTCAGTTCTTCACAGTACACATCTGCAGTAATGCTCACCCCATTTGGTAAGAAGCTGTGATGAATAACACCGGCGCTAGACCACCAAACAGTGACCATCACCTTTCTAGGGGTAAGTTTTCGTTTAGGGCATTGTTTAGGTGCTGAACTAGAATCCAACCAACTTGCTGAGCGCTTGCGGTTATCAAACAGAACCCATTTTTCATCGCAGGTAACAATGCGGTTCAAAATTCCTTCATATGTGTTTCTGTTGAGCAGTGCAAGGCACGTCTCGACGCGTACTTCGCGCTGGCGATCATTTGTCAAGCTTTTTTACCTTGCCAATTTGACGCAAATGGACCAATATTGTTTTGACGCTAACGTCGAAAGCTGCTGCTAATTCAGCCGTTGATTGTGTATCATCAGCTTCCACAATCGCCTTTAATTCGTCATTGTCGACCAAAGTCTTCGGACGACCGCGAGGTTCATTTTTCAGGTCGAATTTGCCAGAACGGAAGCGAGCAAACCAATAACAGATGGTGCGTTGGTTTGTAGTGTTAGCTCCGTAAACGTCGTTGATGTTGCGTGCCGCTTGTGCCGCGTTGCTGCCACGACGGTGCTCATATTCCATAATTACTCGGATTTTTAACATATCCATGATGACAAAAAAGATTGAAATGCGATGAAAATGTAACACTAATCAATAAACAAATGACTACTTTTGGAAAAAGAATTCCATGTTTTTAAAATAAAATTAATTTGAATTTAGAATTCTTAGCCAAACAAAAATTATTTTGATTTGAAATGGCCAGTACTGCAGAACGGCAATTTCATAGGTAAAGACCTATTATTTATGTAATATTTTAAGATGTCAGCTCATTCATTGTTTACAATTCAACATTATAATTGTTAATAGTAATTTTGAAGATAGAAGGGGTCTTTCTAATAAGATATTAGACCATAAACGTATTACTTACTGACAATGTACGTATATTATATTCATATAATAACATCTTTAAGTCATTGTTTCATTAGTTCCTTATACAGTGTAAGTGAGCACTAAAGGAGTTATATGGTGGGCTGCAAATATGTTGCTGATGATAAACTGCACTTGACACACTGTTAGTATTTATATATCTAATGTATGCATTACAAGTTACTGTAAGTGGCATGTGCGTTGTACTTACAATTGTTTTTAAATAGCATTTCTATAATTGTACACGGTCTCACAATTTTATATTTCTTTAATGCAATTTTTAAAAAACGCGTGCAGAGCTGTACCCTAAGTATAATATAATAATAAAAAAACTAGTATAATAATAAAAAAACAATTTCTATCAAACATGAATTAATTTAATGAATGTGGATATTAATATAAAATTTTATAATGGTACAAAATAACCAGCACTTAACATCTAGAGTCAAAAAGAAACTTTAGTCAAATGATACCTCAAGGATCTGCATTTTATACCTGCAATACTATCTGGACATATAAGGGAGGAATAACTTTTCGCGCGCTAGCCCCCTTTTTTTTGATCAGGGCCCCCCCGCTTGGGCTTTCCTAAAAGCCTCTCCTTCTATCTAACTATTCTCTATTTCTTTGTGAATCTACATCGAAATTCATGATTCCAAATGCGTCTGTATATCAATAAGGGGAGAATAAGAATCATAACTTTTTAAAAAATGTTTGAAACGAAAAATATTTCAAGATTTAAAAACACTTACCAACTATTGTAGGGTTGAGTATGACCACAGTACAAGTAGTAGTTGCAAGCAAAAGTCCAATACGAGTATATTCTCCAAGATGTTCACACTCTTGCCCGGCCAATTCACATGTCACATCAACATATACAGTCTCCTGTCCAACTGATGGCCAGTAGCGGATTACACCTTCAGGAGATACACCTATGCAGGACGGCATCTGAAAATGGAAATAATAATGATAATAAATTTTTGAATATACTTAAATTATATACTATGGAAACAGAATCTTTTGCAGTTAGTTTACCTCCGAAAAATGGAATGGGGGCATGTCATATCCATAAATAGGATTAAGTAGAGTTGTTTCCATTTTTAAATTCAAATCAAAAATACTTTATTCAACTTTGTCCCTAATAAGGTGCCTATGAATGTCAAAACCACCATGGGTTTGGAAAACAACCCAGTCATCGAGAAGAACTAGCAAGAAACTCGATCGGCTACATCTCTTTAACATATATATATTTCGAATACCTTATATGTTACAGTACCGTTTTTAGTGGATGCACAGAATGGAGTCCATTCCAGACATCACCATCGTTCACATATTGGTCCTACTCTATAATAGCCTTTCGAAACTAAAACCCACTTGACATGGCACTTAAATCTACAGTCCAGCAAATTGGTAATATGTTTTGGGACTTTAGTGTAAAACCTAACACCTAACCTAAGAAACTATTACTGGTTTTGCTAAGTCTGAAACATGGGACGACCACAGTTTGTTTCAGTTTCTAGTATTTAGTAGTCCAGTTCAGCTGTTAAGGCCTTGCTAGGTGAATAGCATAGTCAGTTTGAAAATGAAAAAAACATCCATTTCCATTTAACAAATATATTCTACAAATTTTTCAACATTATACCTAATGGATATATTGTATTACTACAATCTATATTGATTGTTTTTCTTTGTGATAACAAAATCTTCAATAAACTATTTTTTTTTAATAAGCATCATTTTCAACATATTCATAGTTAGCTAACTAACAGCAACAACTAACTAGTATAAGCTAACAGATATTGTTATGACTAGGTTTGTCTACTTGACTTACTTCCATAGCGTAATAATTTCTTATGGTTATAGACACCATATTCCTATTACAAAAATGAGCAGTTTGAGTAATTTACAATATGGGACCTCACAAATCGCTAAAGGCTATGTTTCAGGAAATCAGTATCTTATCTCTACTCTTCTTGGTAATTTAATGTATGTTGACAAAAATGTAGAAAAGCTGAATTTCACAAAAGACTGGCATGATTTAAATACTACAAACTGTGATAAACTGGTCACCCATGTTTCAGACTCGGGAAGACTAGGAACTTTTGTTTAGGTAATTGTATTAGATAATATTATACAACAAAATCCCAAAGCACATCATTAATTTGCCTGATTGTAAGTTCAAGCACCATATCCAGCAGATTTTTATACCAAAGTGCTATTATACAGTGAATCAATGTTTGAACGAATGTAATGTTTATAAATGATTGCAACATCAACTTGTTTTCACAAAAATTTGTAAGTTAAAAAGATAAACCTAATCCAATTTCTTTATGGTTCATCATAATGACTGAGTTATTTTCCAAAGTGGTGATAGTTTTCACATTCCCACACACCTTATGAAAGCTCAAAATGAATAAAGTATTTTTGATTTCAGCATTAAGATACCTGAGAACCTTCTTCGTAGAATAAGGAAACTAAGTCCGCTTTATGTGCTAAATCAGTTTGAGGCAGTGTGAGCTCCTTTGCTGCATGAGGCCCAGTTAGTGATGGTGATCCAGACTCACTGGTGGCCGGTGATCGTGCCCACGCCAGGACTCTACGTCCAGACACCACCCAGCACCAACCACAGGCAGAAAGACCCACAGTCACATCACCACTTGCTGATAATAAAAATAATAGCACATTATTAATACCAAATGTAGTATACACACATACAATACTATTGCAATAAAACCCTATAGAAGAGAGTTTCTAAATGAGGTAAACTGATTCCAGCTTCATACTTTAGAATTTCAAAGGCCAACAAACATGTGGTATTATTCTCAAAAATAATTTATTGGATCAATATACATACAATAGAAACAAACCAGTAAATAAAACAAAATTTTGTAATTAAATCTCCTGACATTTTCTTTTTGTACAATAACACATATATTACCAGTTATTTAGAGATCAAATCACTACACTGCATATTATAATAAGTTGAAACTGCAGTATACCAGTCTTGAAATTAATACATTTTCATTTTGCATTAATACATTTTACATTAAAACATAAATTAATGTATTTTTTACCCTTTTGAATTCGAGGGCTTCAGCCATTTAAAATGTTGTGATAAATGATGGTCACCGCTCACAGATTGTGACACTCTCGATAACAGCAGACAATCACATTTTCGAGTTGCTGGTAATACGAATTTAGAAAAACTTCGAATGTAAAGGTTTAGAATATCATGTCTTTGAAAAACATTTCATTGAAAACTTAACCAGTAACACTTTAATTATATACAATAACTTATTATTTGTTGGACCATTTCTAAGTTTAGGGGTCAAAGTGGTCGCCATGGCCGAAACCGGTCGGAGCAATCATCAAATCATTTGTTGGACCAATTATTAGTCGTACTTTGAATAATTTACTGTTGTTATCAATAGTTTAAAGAGGTGGAAGAGAGTAGGGAGGTGGAAAGAATAATCCCCATGAAGCAAAAACCAAAAATAATTTATTTTAAGTTAACAGAATAAAAAAACAAAAAGTGTCAACAAGACGGTATATAATCTAATTTGAATTGACCATTCCTAATAATTAAAGGTTATAAGCTTACCAAATGTTAAGGCTTCGGTTACCATAACCGGTAAAGGTGTTCCGTAAGTTTGTACAGTGGTAGTAGCTGTTTTATATATAACATCGTCGTTTTGTTCACTTGTTGGTTGTACATATTTACTGAAAGATAATAAAATAATAAATTGCTCGTACAAAAAAACTAAAACAATAAATACATAGGTTATATTTTAAACCTTTGATTCTTTTTGCCAGATAAAACACCAATAGGCCTCCGGCCTGTAATAGATTGCCGAACTCTTGGTGAAAACGGACTCCGCATGCCTCCACCGCTGTTGAAATCCATAATAAAAACTCAAAAATAACCGTTCGACTAAAACCACAACTGAAACAAAATAATTCAAAATGTCAAAAACTGACAAATCGATCGCGCGTTCTCTTTTCTTTCTTTCTTTCTTTTTCATTATTGGCAACCCAGTCCTTTTCAAAGACTATTACTGCCATTTTTACGTAATAAATTGGTCACTTCGGCTTAATGCAACTGTTCTTATTATGAAAATATGTTCCAGGCTTTTTATAATGACTAATCTTGAGGATTATATACAATGATGGATTTGAGCGAGAATAGTGAGGAGGCGGATAAAGGTAATATGTACACAAAAATAAGATCGGAGGTTTACAAAGAAATATTATGATAATTAAGAAACTTTATCAGTGATATATGATACGTTTTATTATTAAGAGACAGGATAGATGAAAGATCACGGGGAAGGATAGCCTTATAACTACACAAAATATCATACAGTGGTAGAGTTATAAAGAGGACAATTGAAAAGAATATGTATAATGCTACCATCTTCAAGGCCACACTCGCAAATAGACGAGTCTCTAATTCTTAGCTTGTTCAAATGAAGTGGGGAAGAGCAGTGGCCAAACCTTAGCCTGGAAATAACAGTCGTTGTTTTCTTATTTAATCTCAGTTTATAAAACCACGGTTTCATTGAAATTTTAGGTTGAAACGACTAATAAAATTGACCTTTAATTGAATTTCTTCATTCTGTATTCCAGTTTTCCATCAAGTCTTAACGAGGTAGAGTAGAAACCAAATCATTACTATACAGATTATTAACAAAAGCACCTTGATAAGCAGCCATTTTATCTGCATTTTCATTACCCTGAATACCTGAATGACCAGGAATCCATATCAAGGATACTTGTAAGCTTAGTTGGTAGTCATGATTAAGTTTATTTTTAATAACAAGAGAGATAGCTGAGAAATTAGTTTTTTTAAACGTATTACGCAAAAGAGACTGTAAACAGCTTAATGAGTCCGTAAAAATTACAGCTCTAGATATTTTATTTGTTATTATATAATCAAAACATTTGAGAATAGCTAAACTCTCCAGAAAAATTAAAAATAAGAGGAGAATATTTAAAAAGTCCAAAATATTCGGAAGAGAATTGATAAAATGCAGCACCTACGCCATGAGCATTATTATTATGGAATGCAGAAACATTTACAGATAAATCTGAAATATCTTCAGTTCAAGCTTATTTGTGAGTGTCATAGAAAGAAAGAAAGAAAAAACATTTATTTGCAACACACATAAGTAAATATGAAAACACGTATAATTAAAATAAAGTAAATTTTCAAAAAAAAGTATTAACCGACTTCAATATCAATCAAAAACCCATAAGGCACTAAAAAGCGGAAAATAAATAGTTTATCAAATTAACCAAATTAAATAAAACATATGAATATGTGTGCTACCTAGAGATGTATTGGAAATCGGTGCCAACCGAAATTTCAAATTTGTTCCAGGTAGAAAAGTATTACAGAGACGCGAGAGTGAACTTAAACTTTTTGTACCTATGTAGATGATACGATTTTCAGTTGGCACCGACTTCTAATACATCTCTAGGTAGCACACATATTCATATGTTTTATTTAATTTGGTTAATTTGATAAACTATTTATTTTCCGCTTTTTAGTGCCTTATGGGTTTGTGATTGATATTGAAGTCGGTTAATACTTTTTTTTGAAAATTTACTTTATTTTTCCATTTTTTGTGTACATAAATATATTTTATTAGCAGTGCCCGCGAACTCCGTTCCGCCTTAAGTATATTAAAATATGCGCATTTTTGCGGTATGGTATCTATCGGTATGGTATGCGATATGATTTCAATTGGTTGTACAATAAGTAACGTTTGGTACGAACGCAACCTTATCAATAATCCGCGATAGTTTTTTCTACCACCAACTCGGCTACCATCGCTTCACACATAATACACCTTAAGTAATGTAATTACAATGCTTGCGTCATGTTGCAACACAGCAACGAACATAAGCACAATAGGGTCCTAAGAATTGAAGAGTTTTTTTTATAACATTGGTGGCAAACGAACATACGGGTCACCTGATGGTAAGTGATCACGGCCGCCCATGGACACCTGCGACACGAGAGGAAACACAGATGCGTTGCCGGCACTTAAGAAAGGAGTAGGCTCGTTTCATGAAAGTTTTCTTACTTTGTCACGGATCCCATGATCAGAACCTAACCAAATTCTCTTCAAACTACCCTTGAAGTACGTCCTTTCCAATAAAAAATGAAGCATCGAAATCGATTAGCGTGAGTTATTCGTCTATTTGTCGTGTACATACTTAATGCAAATTTAAAACTTATACGGTTTTGCACTGGATGCCGTTGTTGGAACTGGACGAAATTAAAATGGGACCACACGGGAAGTACCAGCTTTCAAATAAAAAAAGAATAATCAAAATCGGTTCACCCAGTCCAAAGTTATGAGGTAACAAACATAAAAAAAAAAAAAATACAGACGAATTGATAACCTCCTCCTTTTTTTGAAGTCGGTTAAAAAGAAAAAACATACATATAAATAATGAAAAATAGAAATACAAATTGATGGTTAAGTGTGTGTGTGTGTGGCAAATGGGCCGCGAGTCAGCGTGTGTGCTGTTGGAGTTTAGTCCTTTGTCCTTCAGCGCTGATTTTCACTCGGGACCCAGAGTGTTATGTGTGATGGTGTGCATATTAAATGTTAGGTTAGGTTAGATATAATTATATAATAATATATAATTGAAGGTTCCAAAATAATTATTGGAAAATGAGCGCTACCATATGATAAATTAAGACACCTCCACATTAAAAGAGAAGAGAGAGACGTAGAACAAAGAGAAATACCTAGATAGCTACAAGCTTGCCCTGGAACACTACGATGAGTTATTGAACCATCATTTAAAATACATAAGTTTAAGTCATCAAATAAATTAACAAGTTCAATACCCAACCTATCATCATTGGGAGCGCCCCACAAAGAGTGGTGCACGTTAAAGTCACCTAAAAAAAAATGTGTGCGTGTACTAGTGTACACACGTAAGAAGTGAAACTTGTTTAAGGCCTTATTTTTCGCAAAATGATCTATATGCAACTTTCCAGAAATTGGTTAAAAAAAAAAAAAAAAAAAAAAAAAAAAAAAAAAAAAAAAAAAAAAAAAAAAAAAAAAAAAAAAAAAAAAAAAAAAAAAAAAACCCTTTCTTTCTTTATGGCAAACAATTTCATTAATATATTAAAAAATAAAGTTAAATTAGATAAAGTTTAAACAAAAGGATTTTATTATCATAGACATGAATACAAAAAAGATGGCGCGTAACGGAAAAATGTGACGGTAAATTTTTTCCAACGCCGATAAAGAAGTTTCACTTCAAAAATAATTGGAGAAGAAATGGATTCCATAATGTTCTTAAGCATAGGAATAACTGATATATCTTTGTGAGGAATATAGATAGAAAGGAATGAAATATTGTCAATGATAGCTCCCACAACATTTAATTTTGTCTTGTCATATGAAGTAAAAGATAAAGGTTGAAAGAAGAGACTTTTCTTAATAAAAAGGGCTGTGCCTCCAAAACCATCGTCCCTATCATCTCTTAATGTGAAATAACCTGACACTTTAAATAAAGTACTAGGTTTCAACCAAGTTTCACATAAAGCTAAGATTGGAGGTTTAAATTTGTTGATCAAATGATGTAAATCAGTCCGTTTTGAAAATAAACTTCTACAATTCCACTGTAGAATGTAATCCATGTTTGAAGGAATTAAAAAGTATTACAGTTATATTTTGTATTAAAGTGATAGCAATGTGGTCCGGTAAAGAAGAATTGGAAATAATATTCATTAAAGATGTAATCAGTTTGTTCAAATCTACACTGTCATTAGAACATTCTTTACTACTACTATTCAAAGCACAACCATTATTTGATGTAGGAATTTCATAATCCTGAATTATACTGTTATGAGTTTTAATATCATAACCCCTAGATAATGGAGCATGTGTTTATTGTTTTAAATAAATAGTTTTTCTGTATGAGTTTATATTATTTAGTGGATGTACATCTGGTGAGTGTGACTGAATGTGATGAGAAGGGAAAGTCTTTTCATTACCTGTAGTAGATGTCAGAACTTCAGCAAAAGTTTTTTTAACCGGAGGGAATACCTTTGTTGCCTCTTGATAGGATACAGAATGAGTGGACATATAATGTTTGATGTCTTTTTGTCGAATAAATCCTGGGCATCACTTGTCAGTAGCCTTATGAGACCCAAAACAATTTATGCACCTAAAAATGCACTCCATGTTACATGAAGAACCCTCGTGATTATTACTGCAAATGTAACAATGCGGTTGACTCCGACATTGAATTTTGGTATGGCCAAAACGGCAGCAATTAAAAGATTGAACTGTAGGAAATATATATTCTTCAGTTGTCAATGCTGTATAAAAACAAAAAACACAAGAAAGTAGTGACTGACCATCGAAGGTTAGCACTACCGTCTGTGTAGGTACCTACGATGCACCCTCTTGATTATTTACTTTCCTGCTAATTCTATGAGAATGTATTATTGTCCCAAAATCTTCAGGAACTTTCTTTTTCTTTCTTAGTTTCATCCACGGGTTTATCAGATGAATTTGATTTAGAAGATATATACTTTTCTGCATCAATCAACGTTAATAAAGGATGATT
This sequence comes from Antheraea yamamai, assembly GCA_036509395.1. Taxonomy (NCBI): domain Eukaryota; kingdom Metazoa; phylum Arthropoda; class Insecta; order Lepidoptera; family Saturniidae; genus Antheraea; species Antheraea yamamai. The sequence goes on along the minus strand of AP028448.1, from coordinate 18,943,061 downwards.
ATATGGATTGGGATTCTGTTTATCAGGAGGGGGGGTCTGGATCAGGATCCAAATCCATGATTAAATAATAAAAAAAAACTTACCACTGGAAGTTGCAACTAAGAAGAAAACTAGATAAAAAACATACACTAACGGATAAAAAGATCAAGAAAAAGAAGAAATGAGGGAAAAAATTATAAATATTTACAATATTTCACCAATAATTAATATTAAACAAAAAAAGTTCGACCGCTCAATTTGATAGTTCCCGCCCTTTTTTTCGCGCGTTCTCTTCTCTCTTGACATCTTTTTCGATTTTATTACGAATCAAAGATACCAACTTAGAATTAAAATTCTGAAAACTAGTACTAGAAATTTTAATTTTCTTAAATTTTTAATTCCTTAAACTTTTAAGTTAATATGCACCACCATGAATCGCAACAAAAAACATGTATAGTTATGCAATCTTCCTTATAACAAGTACAGCGGCTTATCATCATTTCAGCCATGTACATTATTAAATTCCAACTTAGTAAGGGAACGAGTTAGAACCCCAGGAATGTGGTCGGGTGCTGGGGAATGAATTCTTGACACCAATTACGACAATATTTCCACTAGCTCCAGATGCAGATGCGGTTGGTATAGCCACGTGTAGGTGGTAGAGCCACGCTGAAGCTATTACTGGTTTCAGCATGAATGGGTCGGCTCGTCCAGGGTAGTACCACCCTCTCTCAGAAAACCGATGTGAAGTAATAGTGCTTGCATTGTTGTGCTTCGTTCGGTCACCCTTCCGCCACTCCTCCCTCCTGCCAAACACAGGCTGGCAATGCACTTGTGACTCCATTGGTGTTGCTTACCATCTTGCGGTGATCACTTACCATCATGTGACTCGTCTGTTCGTTTGCCTCGTTGTTAATATAAAAAAAGGTGTGTGTGCGATTCACACACATCAGAAGTCAACTTCAGAAAATCGACAAAAGAATGAGATGAATATATATAACAAGGGTAGGATAATTACAAAGTTTATTTGTTTAAAAATGAATTTATTATTTAGCACAACAACATATAAAAATACTCACAAACACTGTTAAATAATAACACACTACGCTGACTTCTTACTAAAAAGCTGTAATACGCAGCCGCATACAGTGTACAGTAGTATTAGCTCACGTACTTTTCACATATACTAACACACGTTAAATGCTCAAATACAAGCAAGTATTAAACAGTATGCAATATACATACACACCGATATTTGTTCTCTCGCTCTGGCTCACTAATTTTGTGTTTGTGTCTCTTACCTGTCGTTTTTCCGTTGCATCCGGTCTGACACCGACATTTGCTCTCTCGCTCTGGCTCACTAATTTTTGTATTTGTGTCTCTTACCTGTCGTTTTTTCCGTTGCATCCGGTTTGAAATCACAAAGATTCTAAAGAAGTTTCACTTCAAAAATACAATATCTTGCAATTGCAAGAATGGTTCGGGTTTATTGCAACGTTCTTCAGCTTGTAGTAGTGCAATGGGAAAGCCTGCCTTAATGCTTCACTGTGCCACAGCGAAGTCGATGAAGATAGTACCTTTAATTTCAAAGTCCTTGTTGATTTGGAGATGACGACGAAAATAATCACAATGAATTTACAATTTTCCGGGTCCCTGAAGATGATGATGAAGGAGAAAAAAATTTAAAGCCCATTTTTTTCTTAATATTAAGGTTTTTGTAAACACTCCCCATCTTTAAATTTCAATTGTAATAGATGTTTGAAACAATATTTGTTAATAAAAATGTACTTACTTTTTGCTCTATTTATTATTCTAGTGTATATTGAAACATAGCGAAAAATATTATAAATACAATGTCAAATAATAGAAAATGCACATTATTTATAACTATATATTTTTTGAAGTTATATATAACTTTTTATTTTCTTATAAACGTATTATTTATCGAAACTTAAGGTTAACCTTGCGTTGTGTTGTAATTATGTAAGCATTGCGCATTCCTCGCCCTTTATTTCGAAAACGGTTAATTGTGTAAAAACACGTTTAAGACAAAAGTTATAGAGAATTTTATTTTGTACATGCGAGATTTTTGTAAAAAACTATTGCTGTGACCTTTGATGTATAAAATCTTAAAACGCGTACACGAGATTTTTGAGACAATTTTTGAATGGTAAAATAAATGTTAGTACGAGTTTATAGCTTGTTCTCTCTTATTTCGAGGTGAAACCCATGATATGACTGGACTATACGAAAATCCCAAGCCACAAAAACGAGGTTATAAATCTTTTTATACGAGATAAAAATATCTACGATTGGCAGCCCCGTGTTAAAATTATCAAGGTTTAGGCTTAAAGGACTTGTATCATGTTGCCATAATAAATTATAAAAATATTTACATTCTATTTTCAACGGATTTCGCGGCTCTCAACTTGAATACAGAATACTGTGAAGAATACGATTGTTGTTATATTTGGTCAGAATCCAAAAAGTTTGGGTTGATAAGAAATTGTTTCCATTACGTTTAATTAGTTCTATTAAATGCAGTTCTATTGAAGTTTACTTAAATATTTACTAGGAGTGCAGCTTGTATAACTAAAATGCATATAAAATCTATTGTATTGGATGGATTCAAATCGTACGGTAATCGCGTAGAAATTACTGGATTTGACCCTGAATTCAATGCTATTACTGGTCTTAATGGAACCGGAAAATCAAATATCTTGGATTCGATATGTTTCGTATTAGGAATTACAAACCTGTCTAATGTAAGTATCATGTTTATTGTTTGTAAACAATTTGTTTGGTTATAATTTTGCCGCCGGTTAGGAAAATGTAGATGAGACGTTGTACTGTTTGATTACGGTCATATAATACCACTAAAGTGTCTCAAATATGGGTAATTTTATCAGTTCTTTATCTGAGTTTATACTCTAAATACCTTTTATTATTATACCACTTTAAGAAAATATACATTGAATAATACACCAATTATGATATATTTTTACTGAGCAGTTATTATTAGAAGCACATTTATTTTGACAGCACATTGATAACTATGATTTCTTTATAACTAACTGTAAATATGATCATAGTTCTGTGGCAACTCACTGACTGCCCTCGGGGATAAAATTATTATTAATTTTGTGCTACCAACAAAATTAGTCACTCTAGAGTATAGTAGTGTAAATATGGTTGTTTCGTAGTGGGAATAATGGTAAAATAATTGTCATGTAAAAAACTAAAATAAATATTATTTAAGTATGTCTATTATTTTTATTCTCAGGTCAGAGCTGGTAGTTTACAAGAACTGATATACAAGCATGGACAGGCTGGTATTACAAAAGCCACAGTGAGCATTACCTTCGACAATAAAGATAAGAGGCAGTCCCCTATAGGATATGAAAACCATGATGAGATCACAGTAACTAGACAGGTATACTTTATCAAAAGAATTGCACAGTTATTCTTGGATACATAGGACTTTGACTTTATTGATCTAAGTTTTCACACAACTAAACCAAATATTATAAAACAATACTAGTTTTTAATTATTTAATATATTTTTAAATAGCTGTGCCCGAAACTCTATCCATGTGAAACCTAATGTAAAAAAGCAGTAACTAATGAAATCATCTGAATATATTAAATCCATTTACTTATTTACTTTTCTCTCCTGCTTATGTTGTGTTGTCATTAAACTTACAATAACTTTTGATAGAATGAATTGCTTTGAATGAACTAAATGTTACTCAAGCTCTATGATTTTCTTGATGAGGTTTTATCATGAATGTATTACTTTAGCAGTAATGCATGTTCAAACAAATAGACACACAGACAGAAAGACATGTCTAAAAATGATTGAAATGTATGTTATTACTTATTCCAAGACACCTGCAACAATTTTCTTCACAAAAATCTAAGAAGTACAGACATTTATATTCTTACTTTATGTCTAGATCATAAATTGTTCTTTAAATTATTTACTTCCATTGTAGATATGCGTGGTGTATTTGTGATGAAATTATAACTTCTAGGTTGTCATGGGAGGTAAAAATAAATACCTAATAAATGGCATCAATGTTCAAAACAAGAGAGTTAGTGATTTGTTCTGTTCAGTCCAACTGAATGTGAATAATCCGCACTTTCTCATCATGCAAGGGAGAATAACAAAAGTGTTGAATATGAAGCCTCCTGAAGTGAGTTATTGTTATCTATACATAATCATGCTACTTCTGTACACTTTTTTTTATTGCTATAAGTTCTTGTCATTCGTTGTCTCTCACTATATTCCATAATATAATCTTACAAAGGTGTGTCATATTTTTGTTCTACATTCAGTTTATTAATTTTTGTAATAATTTACAAAATTCCTCTGATTACTGAAGTGAAGTGGTTAAAAATGAATAAAATAAGTTCTTAATATAAATTATGAGGAAAAGTTGGTGTCACAATTATTGAAATTAAAAGAAATTATAAACATAACGTAGGTTCCTAAAAATATATATAAATTATTTGGAAATCTGCCAGATCCTGTCAATGGTAGAAGAAGCAGCAGGTACCAGTATGTATGAAACAAAGAAACAAGCAGCACAGAAGACTATTGAAAAAAAAGATGCCAAACTCAGGGAACTCAATGATGTAAGTGTCACTATATTATTTGTAGTAGATATGCTTGCAGTTATTTATAGTACTTTGTTTTATTTTTAATTTATATTTTCTTGTAGTGATTTTTCAAATATACATTAGTGGAACAAACTAAGGATTTGTGTTTAAAAATATTAATTTGTATGAAATAACTTGGATCACGTGTTTAGAATAGTGTTAGATGAGTACTAACACTTGTCATTTATATAGAATAGTTAATGTAGTACTTGGATAGAATAATAATGTGCTCTGTAATAATATAATACTCCAATCCTAAGTCAAAAGCAAAGTGTGAATCCTAGTACCTCTGACCCGTCAGTAGGTCTCTCTCTGGCGGCATCCGTGTGCACTGATTGGTAGAGCAAAGTGGTCTTACAAAACGAACAGATGATGTAGTCGAAAGATGAAATATGATGATAATGAATATGGTTGAAAGATCTTCATAGTGATTCTCACATTTAATTTCAATATCACTCACATTTCATTTTCATATCTAGATGCGTCAATCTAAGCGCTCTTTACACCTACATTGGAAACAAGAATTTCTTTGAAACCCTGTGATGAAATTCTGAAAGATCATTTTAGTTATATGTTGTACTTTGAATCTGCATAAATACAATAGTTGTGAGTCAATCGAAGGTACTTCATAAGTTAGGTCTTCCTCACATAAATTTTGTTTTTCAGATCATAAGAGAGGATATATCTCCGAAACTTCAGAAACTGCAGGATGAGCGTTCACAGTTTCAAGAGTACCAGAAAGTTGTAAGGGAATTTGAAAACCTTACAAGACTTTATGTAGCTTGGAAGTATGTGTTTCTTTTAATTTACTATGAAGTTATTGTATATGTACTTTTTTTTAAATTTAATATTATGTGTTTAAAGCTACGTGACATTGGAAGAAAATGTCAAAAAAGCAGAAGGAAAAGTAAACGAAGTACAAGAAGATGTAAAAGCTAAAAAAGAAGAAATTAAGAGTAACAATAAAGAGGTTAAAGAATTGGAAAAACAAATTGTAGACATGAACAGAGCATTGGATGAGGTTAGTCCACGTTAGATTTTCATTCTGACATGGCTTTGAATTATGAATATTGCCTAATGACAATATTCCTATAAAAACAACTTAACACTAGTTATTTGTATTTTTATGAAAGTAACTGATTTCCTTGAAATGTATTATCCATTTCATGAGACCATGTTGGTGTTCTGAGCATATTGTTTGGACAATATTATTTTATTTAACATATACAATCTAGCTGTAGTAACTCCTGACTTCTCGGAGAGCTTTCCATTGTATATCATTTATTCACTAATATCTAAAACACTGAAGCATACCTTTGAAATACAATGATATCCCACACCCATTGAGTACCAGCTATTCTGTATACTTGTTGCCCTTAGTTTTTGAAATTAACCTTAAAATAATATTTTCTTCTCTAATATTTAACTATTATGACCTTCATAATTATCAAAGTGACTTGTCTTTGACTGTAATAATATTATTATTAGAAGAACCAATCAGTATTCATTTGGTGTCTTTCATTCATCCATATCTATCTTACAACTCAACCCTTTTTATGTTTAATTTTATAATGAAATTTTCTCCTAATTAACTTTTTTTTTTTTTTTCGAACTGACTATGCTATTGACCTAGCAAGGTCTTAACAGCTTCACCGGACTACTAAGGCGAGCGCTTAAGGCACTCAGCCGATTTTATTTGACAACTGGCTCAAGGGTGCACGGCACACCTCGGCTTGGGCTGTTGCCTGATACATGCCATTCGCGACCTATCTGAGCTAACCTAAGCTAAGCTAACTATTCATACATATATGAGTTGTTGAAATATATATGTGTACCAGGCATACATACCTCAGCAACTCTTATATATATTTCGTATCGAATAATTATCTAAACTATTTCAGTTTGATAAGGGAAAAAATAAAACCCTTCCACTTGCATGTGTAAGCGTGTATGCGTGCACGTGTGTGGAGGTGATATGTGTAATGTTGTCGCAGTGATGTAAGATTTTGTGTCACTGTATCGCGCGAGCAGCGCACTCAAGGGCTCCACGCCGAGGGAACGGACCTAGGCTTGAGCCGCTGCTGAGGGGGGCCTAGTCTGGTGTGCGGGAGCGAAATTGACCCCCAGACCACGGCGGCGTGATCTGTGGTTACGCGGGCGTGGGCGTGAGCACGCTCTGTTTGGAGAGACAGGCTGGTACAGATCGTTCACTGCCGTTATTTCATCGGGAGGGTCAGTAAAAATATGTCGCGGACGTCTTTTATAATGTACAGCGTTCGGTACGGGTTCGTATTTTGCGGCGGATACCACTAACGGACTGGGATGATTCACGGCTTTTTCAAAATAACTAATCGTAAGTGATTTTACGTACGCCCAGATAGAAGGCATCTCTAGGTCCCTATGGAGATCGACTCTCCGGACGTACCACGGGGCACCGGTCACTTTACGTAAAACGCGGTTTTGAAGAACCTGCAACTTATGAAAATTATCTTTCGACATATGCGCAAAAACAGGACAACTATATGTCATAATAGGACGGATACATGTCTTATACAAAGTGAGCTTGTGTCTGAGGGACATCTTACTCCTATGACAAAGCAACGGATGGAGGCGACCTAAGACCATAGCGGCTTTGTTTCGCACTCTATCTATATGTGACTCGAAATTTAAATGTTTATCTAATGTAACACGGAGATATTTGACCTCGTCGGCCCAAGGTATGTCAGTTCCGTATACCCTGATGGGCTCGAGGTTATTACTACGTCGTAAAGGATCGAAAAGTATCGCGGCGCTCTTATCAGGATTAACTTCTATGCGCCGTCGACGAAACCATTTACCGAGTGTGCAAACGGCCTTTTCGATGCGCTTCCTAAGAAATTCCGACCGCCAGCCGGAGGAGTAGATAACTGTATCGTCAGCATAACAACCTAACTCGACCCCTTTAGACCGAGGTAGGTCACTGATGAACAGATTAAAGAGTGAGGGCGCGAGAATGGAGCCCTGGGGTACACCTGAGCGTACCGGGTGGGGCTGGGACATTTCACTATCCACTCTAAAGCGGAAAGTCCTATCGTTGAGATAATCGCGGATTATATGAACTAACCTATCGGGTACGTGAGATTGGAATAGTTTATGGACGAGCCCTTCGTGCCAGACCTTATCGAAGGCCTTGGCGACATCGAAAAAGACTGCTATTGTGCGTTTCGGTTTAAATTTTTCCGGTTTCGGGATGCGATCGGGTTCATCGTTGAATCTAGCGAGAATGTACTCCGTGAGGCGGTGTACTTGGTTCGTACAAGAGTGTTCGGCGCGAAAACCGAACTGTTCAGGTGGAAACAGATTTAATTCTGATATGGAGGTCTGGAGACGGTTCAGAAGGAGCCGCTTGTATAATTTACCTAATGTATCTAGCAGACTAATCGGGCGATATCTATCGGGAAGCGTAGCTTTTTTGCCGGGCTTGTGTATGCCTATCACTACGGCCTTCTTCCAGACGGCTGGAAAGTGACCCTGGGACATGGCCGCATTGAAGATGCAGACCAATAGAGCTATTATGCGGTCAGGAAGAAGTCTCAACACTTCGTTCCTGATCCCATCGGGACCTGGGGACTTCCTAAGCTTAAGACGATTGATGGCGGCCGAAACATCATCGTAAGTTACCTGGGTTAGGGTATCCACGGGAGGGAACGCGAGTGCATGCTCTACCGACGATTCGATCGATCCGATATGGATAGGGTCAGTGTTATCAGTGTTTGGCAAACACTGTTTTTCTAAACTCACCGCGAGACATTCTGCCTTATCTATGCTATCGAACGCGGGAGGCAGCCCGGGGCCTCTTTCGAGAGGTGGCATTGGAGTACTGAGGTCTGACTTTAACGTTCGCGCGAGTTTCCAGTACGCCAAGTGAGAAGGACGGATGTCCTCCAGAAGCCTATCCCACCTGTCGCCCCAGATCTCATTAATACGGGATTTAATTACCTTACGTAGCGAGCGTAAACGATCGCGATTTTCTACAGACGGGTAAGTGTCGTAGGCTCGAGTCGCGGCGTTCTTTTCCGTGATCAACGCTCTCACGTCGTCAGGCAGTATAAAACGGCGATCGTTCGCCGTTTGTACCTCTTTCTAGGTCTCCTTGACGGCGGTCTGGAGATAGTCGATCAGGGAATCGATAGCCAGATCCGCATCGGTTTTAGACACCAACACGTCCGGAATCCTGTCTAAGATGATCGACGAAGGGTTTTCTCTGAAATAATTAACGAGTTTCGCGTAATCAGCTACCCTTACCGACGGAGGGGTGAAATCTGAGTTCGAACCTAACTGTAATATGACCGGGCGATGATCCGAGTCTAGTTCGTTTACGTCTTGTATGAGTCGTACCCGGAGCGTGACATTCTTTAATAAAGCTACATCTAACATTGTCGGCCGACAGTTGTGATGATAGTGAGTGGGTTCCGGAGGGGCTATGACGTCAAACGCGAGAACCCTACTTAGTCGGTTAAGTATCTTCCCGTAACGAGAAGTACTCGGACTGTTCCAAATAACATTCCCGCTGTTGAGGTCCCCCGCTATAATAACGGAGTCTCCTAGACTAAGCAACGCTTCTAAGTCGGATCTTAACAACACTATTCGGCGAGAGGTACGCGGACATTAATACAATGGATGGATGACCGGTCATCCCTAACTTACACACTGACACTTCCATATTGGACAGAGCAGGCGGATCTACCGGCATGCAGTACAATGAACGTCTATAATAAATTAAGGTGCCGCCCCCCCGGCTCCTAATTCACCAAATACTGTCAATGTATGAAATAAAAAAACTTGTATGTTATTTTTCTGAAAATTTAATATTGTACTGTGCCTTTCAGGAAAGTGGCAACGCGTTGAAAGAGTTAGAAAGCACACTGCATAATTTGGAAAAGACAGAAGCATCAACCAACTCCGGTTTGAAGGCAAGCCGGGAGGCGGTCACCACTCAGGAGAAACGTACAAGACTGCTGGAGCGGAACCTGGCTGATGACGTCACTGCTCTGGAGACTAAGAAAAAAACACTGGAGGAGGTTTCTTTCATATTTTTTGCACTTTACGTGACATGTTTTATGAGTCGTTACATTTCAATATGAGCTAAATTCTATTTTAGCATTTCCATATATTTTACGTTATTTTTAGGGGTGTGCGAGTATCGTTCGAATCGAATACCGAATCGAATAATTTGAATTTTCGAAATTCCACCAATAATTCGAAAAAAATTGAATAATTCGAAAAATTTGAGAATTAATGAAATATCTCTGGATTTCCAATTGTTGCTCTTTAAATTCCTTTAAATCGTGTATCAAAATATTCTATTTACGAATAATATACTTTATACTTATATATAAAAATCAATTACCCAGAAAATACAATCGCTCATTTTCAATATATGTTCATCTCTGTCGGTACCATAAAAAATCTATTGATCGGAATATTGAACATAAGAAACCCTGAATTGAAAATACTCGAAAATTCACTAATAATTTAATAGTTTACGAACAATTCGGGAAAAATTCGAATAATTCGAAAGTTCCCGAATTATTCGAAAATTTTAGAATTATTCGGAAACTTTCGAATTATTCGATTCGACTTTCGAATCGAATATTGACATTCGATTCGGAACGAATAATTCGTAAGTTCGAATTATTCGCACACCCCTAGTTATTTTTCAAAATCTTTAAATTTTGTATATGTAAAATATGAAGGTCATAAAAAAAAGTAAAAACCTTATGAAAGGCAGAATTTGAACTTTGTTCTCAGTGTATAAATACTGGCAATCTTAAAAAAATGAAACATGTTATATGAACAATTACAATTGGATTTAGCCGATTTTAAAATGTAAGGACACTGTATATTTTTGCTATACACTGGAGCTAATTATAATAAAAGACCTTGTACTTTAAAATATTTATAGAGTGATGCGTAGAATAACGGTCAGATGATAAGTGAGTGAATGACATATGCACTTTTTTGCTAGTAACTATTAAGTTAAGTGCCTTATGTAAATATATGGGCAAAATCCAGCGCTTAAGGGATTGCGCTGGAACAGACACATATGTTGATAATTTGTCAATAATTATTTGAAAGGTTTCATCTACATTTGAAAAGCTACGAACTGCGAGTGAGAACAGTGAAGCAGCCCTGGCGGAGGCACAACAGAGATTCCTGGCCGTGAGTACAGGCCTTGAATCTGGCTCTGAATCCCTACAGGACCAGCTAATGGGTGAGTTATTTTTTCCTATAGTATTTCTATCATTGGAATCTGACGAGATTGATTCTAAATGCTACTGTCAGAACACATCAGTGATTCACAACAGAATATCAGTAAAACAATTAATAGACAAGTAGAAATACATTGTATACATTGCACTTTTGTTACATCTGCCTTGCTCAATAGTTGTTGATAGAATACAGATATAAAGATTATAAATTCCCAGTAGTTATGGCAAAATACTATATGTAATTGATACTAGTTTTTGCTCGCTGTTTTGCTTGTGTTAATATAGATTTGACCTATCTTTTCGGATCAGTACTTTTTTCTATCCTTTTCTATACTCCTGACACGGTATTTACAAAATTTCATGATGATTGGTTCAGTAGTTAAGGTGTAACAAACAAACTTATATTCACATCTTTAATATTAGTTAGGTTGGATTATATAAAAAAAAAGCGTGTGTGTACTTATGTACATACGTTAGAAGTTATACTTCTTTGGCGTAACCAGATAAAAATCTTTTCAAAAGTTTTATCTTTCGCCTTATTCTATGTTTGTAGAAAAAACGACACTAACAATAGAAAAAAGGTATTTAATACATTGAAAGTTGTAATACAAAGAAATACAAACAACAAATACAAAGAAACAAAATGTTGACTATAGCTAACTTCAGGATGTCGATTTTTCGTGACGGTGTGCGCGCGCATCGTAAAAATTTACTCTCATCATTTTTCCCTAACGCCCCAAAAGAAGTATGACTTCAATAATTCTTATACCTTGTCAACTGTGATGCGATATAATTCTTTCTATGGCCAAAATTCATCAAAATAAAATCAAAATAAGTGACATATATTTTGACAAAATCATCTATATATAAGACAGTTCTTGTTGTTTTTAAAGTTATTTATTTCTATTTGTGCAGTTGTTGGTTATAAACTTATTACAGTTGTCATCAATTTTTTTGGCTGTTCTGTTAATAGTCTTAAGTTTGTATTGGAGTGTTAGCCAAGAGCTTAATATAAAACATAGTTCAAAATATTAATATGTTATAGAAGTTTTTAATTGGTGTTTATCTATTTTTAAATTGTATATTTGGTGTTATACATATAATAAATTATTGTATGTGCAGCTGTCTTCTATAATAAGTAGAGATGTGCCGACTAGTCGGTAAAGCCGACTATCCAGCTACTATCGTAGTCGACGATTAGTCGGCAAAAAGGGCCGACTATCCGGCTTCTTACTTTTTAAATTACATTCAACTAAAACCTTGACTGTTTATTAAGATTTTTATTTTATAATCAGTATTACACAATATTTAATGTAAAGCAATCTTTCCTTTGATAACACTGGTCTGCAAAAAAATTTTTTTTTACCTCCTGATTGTTTTCATGCATGATAACGTTATAGTTGGTGCTCTAAACACGGAATTTAACATGCATATAAATACAGCACATAGATTTTAAATACAATGCCCATTTCATTAAAAAACGTATTATCAAAGTAGCAACAATTACAAGAAAGTGAAGAAAGACTACGTTCTAAGTTCTACAGCGAAAAATGCTAATTTTACAGTCACAAGTTATAGAAATACCAGTATATTTATCTCATTAGGGTAATATAATTCAAGTTATTTTGTAGTTTTTTTCTTTTCATAGTTTGCATGGAAGTTTCTCGACGAATAGACCAATAAAAGTCAGCAAGCATTGCTGTTGTAGTCAGTTTTCTACTGTAGCGTCTTTACATATGCATAATATCCTTAGGAAACCTTTCACCATGCTCATCTGATACGACAAAGAGATTTTCCGAAAATTCTACATGAGAGTCAAAAAAATTAATTATGAGTGAAATATTGCATCCTAAACCTTTATAAGCTCTCGAATGTTTTGTCGGTAGTTGTAAGCTTTTGTATTAGGTACCAAGAGAATTATCACACAATTTTACAAAAGCCACCAAAGCTTTTTTCAGCTTTGTTTAACTTCGAATTGAAAACGTTATCTGTTATAGCTCTCTAAGAATAGTCTGTAGAATTCTTACAAGCGCGCGGCATTTCATAACTGAAAAATGAATAGAATTCAATAAAAAATTCTATTTTATATTTATTATGTCTGTTCATAGAAAAATGGATAACCTACACATAAACTACTTTAAAAAAATATACATATAGTATGAATTTTGTGCAAAACTCACTAAAGTATTTGATATAGAACGTAAACTATTAAAAGACAAGTTTTCAACTAACTGTTGTAAAGTCACAGTAAATACTGTGCAGGCTCATATGTACTTCCATAGAAATTACTTTCCGTACTTTCCTTCCCTCTCTTACGACAAAAACCTATTTCGTATGTATACATACGATGTGAATGCATAAAACGAATAAGGAAAAACTCAATTTATGATATTTTGAAAAAAAAAACCATATCGAAAAATCTAGACGTGATAGAAAAAATCGGCTATCGGGAACAGATTCAGAGCATCAAAATCTTCATATTTATGACATAATTTTTTGAAGGAGGATTTTGTTGCAGACCAGTGTAATCAGTTTCTAAAATTACTTGCTCGTAAAGAAAACATGTCTATGACATTTATGAGATAAAATTAGTATCTTAATTAAAGTATCTTAATTATCATACAAATAACATAATATCTTTTTACCTTGAATAAACATTTATAATATTTTTTGTTATTTAAATAAAAAAAAAAAGATTTTTTTATTAAAAAAATAAGTCATATTGAAATAAATTTGCATGATGCACTGTAAAATAATGTGTCGACAAATACTAAACATTAATTGCTTCATAAAATCGAAAAAGAAAGATCGTAAAAAAAAAATCCATACACAAGACTTTCTTGTTGGCATATTTAAATTTTATTGAGTTCTTAGATTCACTTTAATGAACAGTAATAGCATTATATTTACACAACAATTTTTTTTTTTTCACAAAATCACCGCTCTGACCCGAATAAAAGCAAAAAAAAAAACAATACGAAGTAAATAACAGGTTTCGACAGGCTCGCAGGCGGCGGTTACGACTTACGCGCGAAACAGCTGTAAACGGAGTGTCACGGCTATCCCCGACAAGTGATCGGCTCGGCCGTTTAGTTGGCCGACCAGTCGGCCTTTTCCCCACCGACGAATCGGCTAGTCGGTCAAAGTCATAATCGGCACATCTCTAATAATAAGTATTTATACCTAAATTTGTCTTCTGGGCAGCGGTATTTAGGACTGTTAGAAAGTTTGGTGAGGACTGTATTGTGCAATCACAATATGTATGTGACTGTATTGTGATTGGTATAGCGAATGTGAGTGATCTTTAATATGTTATTTCGGTTAGAATGATATATGCACGAATTATTTGTGTGCTCAATTAGTACCACCACATAATGTAAGACGGTATGTAGAATGTAGACGTATAGCGTGTAATGTTTGATTGTGAGGCGCTAAACGCGAGGCGTCGGAGGCGTCGACCCGCGTCGCTCAGAGCGCGATGGAGCGCGCGCACCTCGAGACGCGGCTGCGGGAGGCGGAGCGCGAGGCACGCTCCACCGGCGCGCAGTATGCACGCGACCAGGACCTCATCCGCACGCACCAGCAGCAAGTCGACCAGCTGCAGGTCTCTTGTCTCTTTGCATTTCTCCCTCTCAGATCTCTAACCTAACATGGCTAACTGCACTCCTTAGCGCCGGCCCCGTATGTACTCACCGATCCCGAAATGCGACACTCAGACACTCAGTGATGTCTACGTCACATTATGTATTGGTCAGAAGAGCTCGTAAAGTTAGGGTGTTAAAATGTGTCATGTGTGGCGCAGGCAGAGCTGTCGCGCATGGAGTACAGTGAGGAGCGTAGCGCAGAGTTGAAGCGGTCGGTGCGAGCGCTGCAGGGCGCTGCACGCAGCAAGCGCGACGCTGTGGACGCGTTGGCGGCGCGGCTGCAGCGCTGCGAGTTCCGCTACACCTCCCCGCAGCCGGGGTTCGACCCCTCCAGGGTTGCAGGTACGTACCTATACACTCACTATGAGCGGTCGGTGCGAGCGCTGCAGGGCGCTGCACGCAGCAAGCGCGACGCTGTGGACGCGCTGGCGGCGCGGCTGCAGCGCTGCGAGTTCCGCTACACCTCCCCGCAGCCGGGGTTCGACCCCTCCAGGGTTGCAGGTACGTACCTATACACTCACTATGAGCGGTCGGTGCGAGCGCTGCACGCAGCAAGCGCGACGCTGTGGACGCGCTGGCGGCGCGGCTGCAGCGCTGCGAGTTCCGCTACGCCTCCCCGCAGCCGGGGTTCGACCCCTCCAGGGTTGCAGGTACGTACCTATACACTCACTATGAGCGGTCGGTGCGAGCGCTGCACGCAGCAAGCGCGACGCTGTGGACGCGCTGGCGGCGCGGCTGCAGCGCTGCGAGTTCCCCCCCCCCCCCCCCCCCCCCAGTCCGCTACACCTCCCCGCAGCCGGGGTTCGACCCCTCCAGGGTTGCAGGTACGTACCTATACACTCACTATGAGCGGTCGGTGCGAGCGCTGCACGCAGCACAAGCGCGACGCTGTGGACGCGCTGGCGGCGCGGCTGCAGCGCTGCGAGTTCCGCTACACCTCCCCGCAGCCGGGGTTCGACCCCTCCAGGGTTGCAGGTACGTACCTATACACTCACTATGAGCGGTCGGTGCGAGCGCTGCACGCAGCAAGCGCGACGCTGTGGACGCGCTGGCGGCGCGGCTGCAGCGCTGCGAGTTCCGCTACACCTCCCCGCAGCCGGGGTTCGACCCCTCCAGGGTTGCAGGTACGTACCTATACACTCACTATGAGCGGTCGGTGCGAGCGCTGCAGGGCGCTGCACGCAGCAAGCGCGACGCTGTGGACGCGCTGGCGGCGCGGCTGCAGCGCTGCGAGTTCCGCTACACCTCCCCGCAGCCGGGGTTCGACCCCTCCAGGGTTGCAGGTACGTACCTATACACTCACTATGAGCGGTCGGTGCGAGCGCTGCACGCAGCAAGCGCGACGCTGTGGACGCGCTGGCGGCGCGGCTGCAGCGCTGCGAGTTCCGCTACACCTCCCCGCAGCCGGGGTTCGACCCCTCCAGGGTTGCAGGTACGTACCTATACACTCACTATGAGCGGTCGGTGCGAGCGCTGCACGCAGCAAGCGCGACGCTGTGGACGCGCTGGCGGCGCGGCTGCAGCGCTGCGAGTTCCGCTACACCTCCCCGCAGCCGGGGTTCGACCCCTCCAGGGTTGCAGGTACGTACCTATACACTCACTATGAGCGGTCGGTGCGAGCGCTGCACGCAGCAAGCGCGACGCTGTGGACGCGCTGGCGGCGCGGCTGCAGCGCTGCGAGTTCCGCTACACCTCCCCGCAGCCGGGGTTCGACCCCTCCAGGGTTGCAGGTACGTACCTATACACTCACTATGAGCGGTCGGTGCGAGCGCTTCACGCAGCAAGCGCGACGCTGTGGACGCGCTGGCGGCGCGGCTGCAGCGCTGCGAGTTCCGCTACACCTCCCCGCAGCCGGGGTTCGACCCCTCCAGGGTTGCAGGTACGTACCTATACACTCACTATGAGCGGTCGGTGCGAGCGCTGCAGGGCGCTGCACGCAGCAAGCGCGACGCTGTGGACGCGATGGCGGCGCGGCTGCAGCGCTGCGAGTTCCGCTACACCTCCCCGCAGCCGGGGTTCGACCCCTCCAGGGTTGCAGGTACGTACCTATACACTCACTATGAGCGGTCGGTGCGAGCGCTGCACGCAGCAAGCGCGACGCTGTGGACGCGCTGGCGGCGCGGCTGCAGCGCTGCGAGTTCCGCTACACCTCCCCGCAGCCGGGGTTCGACCCCTCCAGGGTTGCAGGTACGTACCTATACACTCACTATGAGCGGTCGGTGCGAGCGCTGCACGCAGCAAGCGCGACGCTGTGGACGCGCTGGCGGCGCGGCTGCAGCGCTGCGAGTTCCGCTACACCTCCCCGCAGCCGGGGTTCGACCCCTCCAGGGTTGCAGGTACGTACCTATACACTCACTATGAGCGGTCGGTGCGAGCGCTGCACGCAGCAAGCGCGACGCTGTGGACGCGCTGGCGGCGCGGCTGCAGCGCTGCGAGTTCCGCTACACCTCCCCGCAGCCGGGGTTCGACCCCTCCAGGGTTGCAGGTACGTACCTATACACTCACTATGAGCGGTCGGTGCGAGCGCTGCACGCAGCAAGCGCGACGCTGTGGACGCGCTGGCGGCGCGGCTGCAGCGCTGCGAGTTCCGCTACACCTCCCCGCAGCCGGGGTTCGACCCCTCCAGGGTTGCAGGTACGTACCTATACACTCACTATGAGCGGTCGGTGCGAGCGCTGCACGCAGCAAGCGCGACGCTGTGGACGCGCTGGCGGCGCGGCTGCAGCGCTGCGAGTTCCGCTACACCTCCCCGCAGCCGGGGTTCGACCCCTCCAGGGTTGCAGGTACGTACCTATACACTCACTATGAGCGGTCGGTGCGAGCGCTGCACGCAGCAAGCGCGACGCTGTGGACGCGCTGGCGGCGCGGCTGCAGCGCTGCGAGTTCCGCTACACCTCCCCGCAGCCGGGGTTCGACCCCTCCAGGGTTGCAGGTACGTACCTATACACTCACTATGAGCGGTCGGTGCGAGCGCTGCAGGGCGCTGCACGCAGCAAGCGCGACGCTGTGGACGCGCTGGCGGCGCGGCTGCAGCGCTGCGAGTTCCGCTACACCTCCCCGCAGCCGGGGTTCGACCCCTCCAGGGTTGCAGGTACGTACCTATACACTCACTATGAGCGGTCGGTGCGAGCGCTGCACGCAGCAAGCGCGACGCTGTGGACGCGCTGGCGGCGCGGCTGCAGCGCTGCGAGTTCCGCTACACCTCCCCGCAGCCGGGGTTCGACCCCTCCAGGGTTGCAGGTACGTACCTATACACTCACTATGAGCGGTCGGTGCGAGCGCTGCACGCAGCAAGCGCGACGCTGTGGACGCGCTGGCGGCGCGGCTGCAGCGCTGCGAGTTCCGCTACACCTCCCCGCAGCCGGGGTTCGACCCCTCCAGGGTTGCAGGTACGTACCTATACACTCACTATGAGCGGTCGGTGCGAGCGCTGCAGGGCGCTGCACGCAGCAAGCGCGACGCTATGGACGCGTTGGCGGCGCGGCTGCAGCGCTGCGAGTTCCGCTACACCTCCCCGCAGCCGGGGTTCGACCCCTCCAGGGTTGCAGGTACGTACCTATACACTCACTATGAGCGGTCGGTGCGAGCGCTGCAGGGCGCTGCACGCAGCAAGCGCGACGCTATGGACGCGTTGGCGGCGCGGCTGCAGCGCTGCGAGTTCCGCTACACCTCCCCGCAGCCGGGGTTCGACCCCTCCAGGGTTGCAGGTACGTACCTATACACTCACTATGAGCGGTCGGTGCGAGCGCTGCAGGGCGCTGCACGCAGCAAGCGCGACGCTATGGACGCGTTGGCGGCGCGGCTGCAGCGCTGCGAGTTCCGCTACACCTCCCCGCAGCCGGGGTTCGACCCCTCCAGGGTTGCAGGTACGTACCTATACACTCGCTATGAGCGGTCGGTGCGAGCGCTGCAGGGCGCTGCGACAGCTGGATTGGAACTTCACAACACTCACGAAGTAACAACAAACGCGAAACACGATCCGTCACTGAGTTGCGAGTACCGAACTCGAAAAAGATATCGAGCGCGTACGTTAGTCTTTGACCGTAGTCGGATCAGAACTCCTAATCTTAGTATTTTTTTTTCTCGAACTGACTATGCTATTGACCTGTTAAGGTCTTTACAACTTTATTTTTGAGTAACGTTTTAATACCCCGTTTACAAAGCGCACAACGTCAACTATTACCATTATAAAAGCTATAAACATGCGTTTGGATTTTAGTAAATTTTGAGTCAGTGCCATCTATCGAATACAAACGTAAACAGATATTTGTTTATATCAACAAGTGAAGGTTAAATATAAAGAAAAGAACTTAAGATTGAATCTTAAGAATCAATGTTTAATGAAATATTATAACGTATAGACTAATCAAGAATTTTCTATAGGCCAATACAATCCTAATTAATTCGAATGTCATGGAAGAGACAACACAATATGTAATTATAATATACTTTTAGGTACAATAGCCAAATTGATTGATGTAAGCGATCCGGTGTACTGCGGTGCTTTGGAAGCAACAGCCGGAGCGAGGGTGAGTTTTTGCGATTGCCGTTGTTATGCATACTAGAATCACAAATAAATGTTAGTTACATCAATATTTTTATAAATGTTTATTGTATTACGGGTGTTAATAAATATGTCCTAGAAGAGATTTTTCTATTTACGATAAGAAAAGTTTATTCAGACACAATAAGTCAATAATAAAGCAATTTCACTAATATAGTATGATTTTTATCATACTTTGTTGTAATGAATTCCACTTTACTCTATTTTGTACATATTTCGATTTCGAGAATAGAACTATCATCGGACGCACTATACCGCAATTATTTATCTAATTAAAACGAGAGGTGTAAATTTCTGGAAATAATGAAAATTTTATTTATGACACCGGTATCGTTTAAAGGGAGAGGAAAATTCCGAGGTGCACTATTGTTGAATTTATTTGTTTGTTTACAACATTTGGGGCGATACGGTTTCAATGTGTGCTTGTTCCACACATTGACGAATCACTACGCTGCGTTATTATAAGTTATTTGTGATGTTCCTGTGAAATTCTAGATTGTTGTAGAAAATATGTACAATGCTCGAAGACAGTATATTCTTTTTGTACATCTATATCTATACTTATAATAAGAATGAAGTGTCTGTATGTAATATCAAAATAAAAAAAAAATACTGATTGGGTATGAAAGTATACACGCAACTGATGACAAAAATGAAATTTTTAAAATTTTTGTCTGTTGGTCTGTCTGTTTGTTCCGGGTAATCTCCGAAACAGATGGACCGATTTTCACGGGAACTTCACTGGGAGGTAGCTAAAATTACAGCGGGTTACTTAGGCTACTCTAATTTAGGCTAGCTGTTAACCGCGGCTTCGTCCGCAATGCTATCTCCAAAACGATTGGACCGATTTTCACGGGACTTTCACTGGCAGATAGCTGATCGTATAAGAAGTAATTTAGGTCATTCTATTTTAAATTTGCTGTTACCCGCGTCTTCGTCCTCATGAAATGTAGCAAAAATATGTTGTTCACTGTAAACATGTGCGTAAGACGTGCGTTGTACTGGAGTCCAAGAATAAATATAATTGAAATTCATATATCTGTATGTATGTATTTTGAATTATATTGTCTTTTTGGTCATTTTGGCGGTCATTTTATTTTATTTACCGCGCTTTCGTCTACATAACTCAATAACCATAGTAACATATAAGAATACTAGCGGACCGGGCGGACGTTGTCCTGCCTTGATAATAAAAAAAATCCTAAAAGTCAACTGCAGCGCCACCTACCGGGTCCAATTGTGAATCTAAACCATTCTCGGATCTCCACGAACACACACAAAAAATTTCATCAAAATCGGTCCAGTCGTTTAGGAGGAGTTCAGTCACATACACACGCACACAAGAAATATATATATTAAGATTGTATCGAGTTCAATGAGCACTATTTAAAATGTCAAATATTAAAAACTGCTTTGATAGATATAAAGTTTTATATCTTGATTTATATTTATGCAAGATTTCAAGACGTCATCTCATTCATTGCTTACAATTCAACAGTATAATTATTAATAGTAATTTTAAAGATAGAGGGGGTCTTTCTAATATGATATTAGACCATAAACGTATTACTTATTGATAATATGGACATATTATATCATAATCTATCTTTAAATATTTTTTTCATTAGTTCCTTATATAGTATAAGTGAGCACTAAGGTAGTTATATGGTGGCTTAAGGTTCTAAATATGTTGCTGATGATATACTTTTTTTTTGTTTTTTTTCGAACTGACTACGCTATTGATCTATCAAGGTCTTGATGACATATCTCATTTGACACACTGTTAGTATTTATATATTTAATGTATGTGTTACATGTTACCGTAAGTGGCTTGCGTGTTGTACTTACGATTGTTTTTAAAGAGCATTTCTATAATGGTACATGGTCTCACAATTTTATATTTGTTTAATAAAATTTAAAAAAACGAGCGCGGAGCTGCGGGTACAACTAGTGTTATAATAAAGTATTATGAAATTTTGATAAGTATATTTCCTCCATTTGTATAAATAGTTTGGAGTACAATATTCTAGATTGGAATTACGTGAAAAATATCAGTATTATTAGGAGTATTTGAGGGTAAATAAACTAAACGTCTACTACTAAAAAATATGTTTTCGTAAATTCCGTTGTTATATGTGAATGAACCTAATTTAAAGCAAGGACAAATTAAAGTGTTTACATTGTTTTTGAAGGGGCTCTATATTTCATTTGAGGGTGTTCCCTCATTTAAATTTAAAATTTCTAACAATATATAATGTTTTATATATTGTTAGAAATTTTACAAAACAGGCACCTAACGTCATTTCCCGCTCCATGACCAGTCACACGTTTCATGATATATGAAAATATTTCATAACACATTATGTTATGCTATCTAATAATAAAGATACACTGATACCTGTTTGCTATACTCTTGTAATTGGAATATCATATGAAACTTGTAATAAAACAATAAAAAAGTGATACAAAATTTTCGTCATTTCCGTGAGAGCACATCATCAGGTAAATTTTGTCAAGTTGCGACACGAAAATTACACGTTGCGTCTTGTCCAAGCCTCTCTCACTTCATTGGCAACCTCCCAAGCGAGTGCACGTATAACAGACTGACACGTCTCAGTAGATAAAATATTTTTTAAAGAACTGTGCGGCGGTAGTCAAGCGTTAACATCATTTCCATACGAATTAATAAAAGGGTAAGTACCAGAGGTATTTTTTTCCCTTCTCTTTTACAAATAAGCTTCTTATTGTGCCTGTTATCTTGAACATTAATATTATTATGCTCATACAATAATCTTGAACATGCGATCGAGTAAAGCAGAAAAAATCATTTCCAGTATTGTAACTTCCAGTAATATGGTGTAGATACAAATTATACACGGATTTCTAAGAATGTCTGATATGGTTAATTATATAAATTTTGTTTAATTTTATCCCATTATTGAAGCAATTATTGATATGATACATAAAATATTAGCCCTTTTTTATTAACGTGGGTAATCCTTTATGGATACCCACCTTCCCGTGGAAGAGAGTGGGTTATGTCCGACTCGCACGGAGTAAAACCCCACGGTGTACGGACAGACCGTATTTGTTGCGGCGGCAAAGGTTCGTACGAGCTCCCCAACCTTGGATAACCGCCTCAACGGTCCGCCCGGCGGAAGGTGACCTTTTATATCAATAATATTTGTTTTATCGTTGTAAATTTATATAGTACCTAAAGGCTTAATTTGTCACGGGATTAAAAAGTACCTTAAAATGTATGGTGTACACTGAAACTTAGTTTATTTACCCTAGAAAGCAAAATTGAGGCCGTGGTAGTGTTTTTGTTAATTGATGTATGTTGAAATTTTACAATGAGTTGGAAATTTTGGTGTAGGAAAACAACATGACGGTGGTAGGAATTTATTTAATCTGAAAACCTGTCACAAAGCATGTAGAGTGCGTGTTGGTGGGATGTGAGATGAGGATATGGTTGCAGCTGTACAACGTGGTGGTGGACACGGAGACGACGGGCAAGCTGCTGCTGGAGCGCGGCAACCTGCACCAGCGCACCACCTTCCTGCCGCTCAACCGCATCACGGCGCACGTGCTCGACCAGCGCACGCTCCACCTCGCACAGAAAGTGGTCAGTGCCCTTCTAACGTAACATGCAGGTTCACTGCGCAGTAGCGGTAGAGATAGCGAAGATGCCAAACTATATCATGTTCACTTATCCCAACAACATTGTGTTTATTCAATGTTCGCATAAAGATAAAGTTGATTTGCAGTTATTTTGAACTACATAGGCTAGAACATGGGTGTTTTTATGTCATAGGGGGCAAGCGAATAGGTGAGTCACCTGATGTTAAGTGATCACCACCGTCCATAGACACTACCAACACCAGGGGAGTCGCAAGTGCGTTGCCGACCTTTGGGGAGTAGGGGGAGAGGAGAGGGGAGGGGAGGCGGGCCTCCGGCGCTCTCACTGGTCTAACGAAACGCAACAATGTAAGCACTGTTACTTCACGTCGGTTTTCACAGAGAGGGTGGTACTAACCCGGGCGAGCCGACCCATTCATACTGAAACAAGTAATAGCTACAGCGTGGCTCTACCATCTATAATTGATGATTGCTTACAGTTTCTAAAAGGTAGATATGTGTTAAGGACATTAAAGAGAACATTTTATTTGTTGTTACAGCAGTGAAATGAACGACAAATCTTTTGTTAAAGTTGTCTCAATAGGAATAATAATAAATGTAAAAAAAAAACTGCATGACTATTGTTTATCACATGAGAAAATAAAGTTTTGAAGTACCACGGTAAATACACGGTGTTGCTTGTTTAACATTTACATTGGCTATAAAACTTTTAGTTTTGATAATAGTATCGCTGGCTAGCTGGAGCAAATGTCTTGTGAAGTAAGTGCAATAAAGAGTAAATGTACTGCGACAGGGCGGCGGCGAGCAGAACGTGTGCCTGGCGCTGGACGCGGTGCGGTTCGAGGCGCGGCTGCGGGCGGCGCTCGCGTACGTGTTCGGCAACACGCTCGTGTGCCGCGACCTCGACACCGCCAAGCGCGTCGCCTTCCACCCGCACGTGCGGCGCCGCTGCGTCACGCTCGACGGCGACGTGTTCGACCCCGCCGGCACGCTCAGCGGCGGCGCGCCCGTGCGGGTACCGTACCCCCACACACACCTGCACGCACACCTACACGCGCCCCGCCGGCACGCTCAGCGGCGGCGCGCCCGTGCGGGTACCGTACCCCCACACACACCTGCACGCACACCTACACGCGCCCCGCCGGCACGCTCAGCGGCGGCGCGCCCGTGCGGGTACCGTACCCCCACACACACCTGCACGCACACCTACACGCGCCCCGCCGGCACGCTCAGCGGCGGCGCGCCCGTGCGGGTACCGTACCCCCACACACACCTGCACGCACACCTACACGCGCCCCGCCGGCACGCTCAGCGGCGGCGCGCCCGTGCGGGTACCGTACCCCCACACACACCTGCACGCACACCTACACGCGCCCCGCCGGCACGCTCAGCGGCGGCGCGCCCGTGCGGGTACCGTACCCCCACACACACCTGCACGCACACCTACACGCGCCCCGCCGGCACGCTCAGCGGCGGCGCGCCCGTGCGGGTACCGTACCCCCACACACACCTGCACGCACACCTACACGCGCCCCGCCGGCACGCTCAGCGGCGGCGCGCCCGTGCGGGTACCGTACCCCCACACACACCTGCACGCACACCTACACGCGCCCCGCCGGCACGCTCAGCGGCGGCGCGCCCGTGCGGGTACCGTACCCCCACACACACCTGCACGCACACCTACACGCGCCCCGCCGGCACGCTCAGCGGCGGCGCGCCCGTGCGGGTACCGTACCCCCACACACACCTCACGCACACCTACACGCGCCCCGCCGGCACGCTCAGCGGCGGCGCGCCCGTGCGGGTACCGTACCCCCACACACACCTCACGCACACCTACACGCGCCCCGCCGGCACGCTCAGCGGCGGCGCGCCCGTGCGGGTACCGTACCCCCACACACACCTCACCACACCTACACGCGCCCCGCCGGCACGCTCAGCGGCGGCGCGCCCGTGCGGGTACCGTACCCCCACACACACCTGCACGCACACCTACACGCGCCCCGCCGGCACGCTCAGCGGCGGCGCGCCCGTGCGGGTACCGTACCCCCACACACACCTCACGCACACCTACACCGCCCCGCCGGCACGCTCAGCGGCGGCGCGCCCGTGCGGGTACCGTACCCCCACACACACCTGCACGCACACCTACACGCGCCCCCCCACGCTCAGCGGCGGCGCGCCCGTCGGGTACCGTACCCCCACACACACCTGCACGCACACCTACACGCGCCCCGCCGGCACGCTCAGCGGCGGCGCGCCCGTGCGGGTACCGTACCCCCACACACACCTCACCACACCTACACGCGCCCCCCGCACGCTCAGCGGCGGCGCGCCCGTGCGGGTACCGTACCCCCACACACACCTGCACGCACACCTACACGCGCCCCGCCGGCACGCTCAGCGGCGGCGCGCCCGTGCGGGTACCGTACCCCCACACACACCTGCACGCACACCTACACGCGCCCCGCCGGCACGCTCAGCGGCGGCGCGCCCGTGCGGGTACCGTACCCCCACACACACCTGCACGCACACCTACACGCGCCCCGCCGGCACGCTCAGCGGCGGCGCGCCCGTGCGGGTACCGTACCCCCACACACACCTGCACGCACACCTACACGCGCCCCGCCGGCACGCTCAGCGGCGGCGCGCCCGTGCGGGTACCGTACCCCCACACACACCTGCACGCACACCTACACGCGCCCCGCCGGCACGCTCAGCGGCGGCGCGCCCGTGCGGGTACCGTACCCCCACACACACCTGCACGCACACCTACACGCGCCCCGCCGGCACGCTCAGCGGCGGCGCGCCCGTGCGGGTACCGTACCCCCACACACACCTGCACGCACACCTACACGCGCCCCGCCGGCACGCTCAGCGGCGGCGCGCCCGTGCGGGTACCGTACCCCCACACACACCTGCACGCACACCTACACGCGCCCCGCCGGCACGCTCAGCGGCGGCGCGCCCGTGCGGGTACCGTACCCCCACACACACCTGCACGCACACCTACACGCGCCCCGCCGGCACGCTCAGCGGCGGCGCGCCCGTGCGGGTACCGTACCCCCACACACACCTGCACGCACACCTACACGCGCCCCGCCGGCACGCTCAGCGGCGGCGCGCCCGTGCGGGTACCGTACCCCCACACACACCTGCACGCACACCTACACGCGCCCCGCCGGCACGCTCAGCGGCGGCGCGCCCGTGCGGGTACCGTACCCCCACACACACCTGCACGCACACCTACACGCGACCCCGCCGGCACAACATCTACACTAAATTTTACATTTTTAATACATTTAAAAAAAACGCGTGCGGATCCGCGGGTAACGACTAGTATATAATATATACACAGTGTTAACGGTACAAAGTCCAATGCATAGCGGGGATGACGTGCGGGTCGAAGGAAGGGTAGCACCAGGCAGTCTTTGGCGTAACTCATTACAGACGCATGTTAGTCGACAGTGCGATAATGATTTCATTGTAATACCCTCCATCATTAACCCACAGATTGTAACGCTATCCATATTATCGTCATAAATATTTCCAAATAAATATTATATGTATTGGAAATAAATAATAGATAATAATATTTCTCAGGGCAGTGCAGTGCTCCTCCAACTACAAGAACTGAAGACACTGGAGCAGGAACTACAAAGTGTGGAAGCTGAGCTCGCCCGGGCGACGGCTGAACTGAACTCAATGCAGCAGGCTGCCGACCAGTACACCACTATGAAACAAAAGTGATATATTTATTTTCTCTGATCAAATTTCAATATAACGTACTTAAGCTATTTAGTCCACCAGGTATTAAGGACCAATGCCCATAATCTTACCCACACTAATTCAATTTTAGAGTGCCATCATCAGCCGAACTCAATAAAACAAAGTCAGTAGTAATAAAACAAAGATTCTAATAAGTCAAAGTAAGTTATAGCACAATCGCAGTAATATACTAAAACCAGTAATAAAAAAATTCTCCAATAGGCCTAAATTAGTAATAGGACAGAACCAGTAATGTACTGAAGTCACAAATAAAACACTGGGATAGGCCAAAATTATAGTAGAACAAAGTTAGTAATAAACACACTGCAATAGGGCGTAATTAGTAATATGCTGAAGTGAGTAATAGACCAAAACTGGAAGACATCTTTGGTGTATCAATTTACTTATCATCCAGCAGAGTGCAGACATTTTGTCGAGCTAACATAAAAAAAATGCACGTGGAGTCATGAGTACAGCTTGTTTATTATAGTATTTATGTATGATTTTCATATACAAGCAGTCTAAATGCATATATAACTTAGCCACCGGTCTCTCCCAATAGAGTATAGTTTAACATAGAATGTAATTTGTTATTGAACAGGTATGAAGTGATGTCGCACGAGCTGGAGGTGGTGAAGTCTCGGCTCGCGACCACGTCTCATGCTCAGCTGCACTCCGAAATTGAAACTCTACGTAATCGGGTTAGTTAAACTCTGGTACCTTCTTACTGGATATGCAGAGAAACCAATTAATTGTTAATCTGTCTATCTATATAGGTAACTGATGCATATTGCTGGACTTGCACCCATATTCTAAGACGTTTCCTCAATCCTTCCTCAAACTCGACTCAACTGAGGTAACCTCAAAAAGTACCTCAAGGAATCCTCGAAATCGGTATTCTTAGTTGTGACTCGATTTGGTTTTAAGGTAATCTCGAGGATCCTCCAGTGAGGTTGAGTCGCGGTACAACGTCATTGTCTATGTCATTAAATCATAGATTACAGCGTATTTTTTTATTTTCTCGTCTATGATTACCCGAAACTTACTAATTATCTGTTCTTTTTTTATCTGCGTTACGTCACCTGCGTCCTTTTATTTACGTTTGATGTTTATTGTGATGTTGTGACAAATTGAAAGTCTGTGTTTGTTTTATATGTTAATACTTATCTCTATTACAATATATATGTGGGAGACAAATATTTAGTGAGTCGGAAAAGTTATTTACAATATGTAAATAAAAGTTAAATTCAATGTCAATATATGCTGGTTGATCTACTATAAAGAAAAGAAGATCCTATGCTGGTGGATGAGGCTTTATTAAAAACAACAGACAGAAACAAAGCACGTATTTGATAGTGACAATTTATCAGAAGATACCTCTCAAGGTAAATATCTAATACTATATTTATTACATTAAAGATTTAATGGAAGTAAATACAATTAATTAACTAAGTAAAAGTAGTTTTCATACTTTGTTTTTAGAGGTACTCTACATTGAGACAGTTTGATTTGAATTTCCATCAGACAATGATATCATATACTTAATTATGTAGCATACCATAACATAAAGCTTGTTTTCTTTACCTAAGGATTAGATAGTAGTGTGATATGTACAAGTATATGATCAAATGCAATCTAATATATATGAGCCATATTAAAATGTTATATTTTTAATTGTATGTTGTCTTGGTTGCCATCTTAGATGTAGCAAGAGTAGTTTTACACATCTAATACATAATAGCCGAAGAATTTTAGTGCTTGTGTTTAGTGTTTGTGAAATAACCTACATTGTTGTGAATGAAAATAAATATGTTTTTATGTTTAAAGTATGTATGTGTGATATTTTGCACCTTACTATATCTATGAAATCAATTTTATTTACTATTAAACTATTTTTCTACAATCCTAATGCGATATAGATTCCTCTCCCCATTGAAAGAACCATTAGTTTACTCTCAAAATAAAACACTCCTATAGTAACTGTCTTGTGATGATATACAAAGCATTAATTGATATCATCCATTGGGGTAAGACGAAACACATATAACTGGGACAGGTTATGTTAAACTTTTATTGTATAATATAATATTGGAAATAATAATAAACTTATATTAACATCTTATTATCACAAAATATTGATATTAAAGGATGTACGTGTCATTTTGATTTAAATAAAAGTATCACGATCAATGTTCAAAATCTCTTAATAAATGCAGCTCTCTCTAGGCCAACTCGTTCAATGTCATTTACATTTGGCACTGGTACCTCTTGCAGATATCTGATAGGCTCACTAATAATATTCATTGGTTAATAAAGAGATGTGGAGGACTGCACAGACCTCCAACATTTTAGCCACTAATTCTGACGTTACGGATTGACGAATCTATACTACTATTATAAAGAGGTAAAGTTTGTGAGTTTGTGACGTTGTAGGAGGTAATCTCTGGATCTACTGAACCAATTTTGAAAATTCTTTTACCAATAGAAAGCCACGTTATCTGTGAGTGTCATAGGCTATATATTAACCCGAAAAATGAAAATCCTTTTTTGTGCAAGTTGGATTTGCAAAGTAAGTCGGAGAATAAACGATTGAATGAAAACGTTTCTTCCAAACGCTGCCTTAAGAATGAGAAATATGCGATTGAGTTCTAGAGAAAAGTTGTAGAATTTGACAATGCCTACAAAAAAGTCACCGACAGCATATGTCTAACTTCAAGGGTTTTTTTATTATCAGGGCGGGACAACGTCCGCCCGTGCCGGCTAGTTTGATATAAATCTCCACATACAATCTGCAAAGTAAAAGCAAACGATGTATAATTGTTTGTGAAACAAAGAAATCATATTTTTCGAAAGATTTGCATATAGACATGGTTTTACTTATTTGATAATTTTTGATTGCATAAAATCTCGACGAGATTAACAACTGAATTAAAGATGAAATGGGTAGACCTCTTTTACTGTTTTCAATGCTGCTGTTGATACAAGCGGCAACAATATATTCAAGACAGTTTCTTTCCTAAGCCGTTAGCTTCTTTGGAATCCTACATAGTCATAAATTCAATAAGATTTTCTGGATCTCGTAAATACCTCCGTTCAGGATAATCGCATGGACTATCATTCACATAATTAAAAAATAATTAGAAATCCACCCGTATAAGCTATTACAATATAACAATCAACGTTTATTTCCAACTGTGGACGTGTGAATACAGTAAACAATGGCGTAAATGTTCCTCGAGTATTCCTTAAGGTAGGTCCCGACGTACCTTGAGTTTGACAGTTGCTTGCTCATCTCAAACGAGGAAAAATTTCGAGGAACGTCAAGTGGAGGAGATTTTTTGCAACTAAGAATACCAATTTCCTTGAATACGGTTGAGTGGAGTGGAGGAAAGTTCGAGGTAACGTCTTAGAATACGGGTGTTAGTCTTGAAGATCGCTAGGAGCAGTCCCCCACTGCTCACATCCAGTGGTTTCTTGTTACATTCATAAAGTTATCTAGCTTTGTTGTGGGTTTGCTCGCGCTGTTTTCACTTGGGATTTCGTCTTTCCCAGAAGCCATTGGAGTTTGAGCAATATACTTATTTGTAATTTGATCATATAAAGATATTTTAAGTCTTACTATTTTGCTGCATCTGAGTGATCTTCACCTATTTTATTTCTGATCAAGATTAGTGATCTCATAAAACGACATATTTGACTATATTTCAAGAGCGTTAAACGCCTACGAAGTAAGGAAAACTTTTTGTGTTGTGTTGACACATTTTGAGTTCTAAGTGAAGGTATCTATCATATGTTAAGTTGGCGGCAATATTCTCGTCGAGTTTGATTCCAATACCTATGCACTGTTTCTCCATATGTTCTAATTACATGATATTATAATAAAAAATGTAAACATTGAAATTAGACCTCATTGGAAAAACTGTATATGGAAGGAAGTGAAAATGTGTTCGTTTTTTTAAAGGCAGAAAATATGAAAGAAATTTTGAGTTGTGTTGGTAACGATGTATATAGCAGTGGGGATGGCGTTAAAGTAAACGTGGGTGCTGTGTCAGGTGTCCGAGCTGGCGGCGCGCGCGGAGCAGGACGCGCGCTCGCAGCAGGCGGCGGAGGCGCGCGCCGCGGACCTGCAGCTCAAGCTCGAGGACATCAAGGGGCACAGGGAACGGTATACTCATTTATGTACAATTATAGAAATGCACTTTAAAACCATGTAACGTATACATTAGATATATAAGTACTAACACTGTGCCAAATGAGGTTTATCATCGGCAACATATTTGGAACCTTAACCCACCATATAACCTCAGTGCTCACTTACACCATAGAAGGAACTAATGAAAATGACTTCAAACTGTTATTATAATGGTATAATATGCCCATATTGTCAATAAGTTGTCAATACATTTATGGTCTAACATCTTATTAGAAAGACCCCTTCAATAATAAAGACAATATAATTCAAATTACATACATAGATACAGATATATGAATTTCAATTATATTTATTTTTGGAGTCCAGTACAACGCACGTTTTACGCACATGTGTACAGTGAACAACATATTTTTACTAAATTTCATGCGGACGAAGTTGCTGGTAACAGCTAGTCTAAAATAGAATAACCTAAATTATTTCCAATAAGGTCAGCTATCTGCCAGTGAAAGTCCCGTGAAAATCGGTCGAACTGTTTCTGAGATAGCACTACGGGCGAAGCCACGGTCATCATACAGTCGAAGTTAAAATTTTATAAATTACTTGTTATGATGTCCGCTATTTGCCGGCGAAAGTCCCGTGAAAATCGGTCTAACCGTTTTGGAGATAGCATTGCAGAGGAAGCCGTGGTTAATAGCTAGCATAATTTAGAGTAGTCGAAGTAACCCGCTGTAGTTTCAGGTATTTGCTAGTGAAATTTCCGTTGAAATTGGTCCAGCCTTTTCGGAAATGATCTGGAACAAACAGACAGATAGAGAAAAATTTAAAAACTTCCTTTTTTATCAGTAGCGTGTATACTTTCATACCCAATTAGTAAAGAAAATTTATTTTGAGAATTTTATTTCTATTATATGTATAGAATATTGAGTTTTTCTGGGTTAGCCTTCTGAAATACATAAAGACAAACATTACAGCTAAAGATGTCATGTCGTAAATTTAAGCTTGAAGTAATTTAATTTCACTGAGTTAACAGGTTGATATAAGCTAACGAGCGTACAAAGTCGGTAGACATTAGGAAAATTTGACATTTAGCAGTTGCTATGCATGCATAAGCATGGCCAGTCGGCTACGAATGACGATTTTGTGTTTGGTATCTGATTGTAAAAATATATATTTATCGAATGTATATGAGGTAAAGTGCTGTTGAAGAATAAAGTGTCGTTCAGGGAGTTTCAGAAAGCCTCGGAGGCCCTGAGAAAGGCTCGCTCGGAGGCGGAGCAGCAGTCGACGGCGTGGAAGGCGCGCGAGATGGAGCTGGAGACGCTGCAGCTGGAGGCGGCGGAGCTGGAGCGCGGGGTGGCGGACGCGCGCCGCCAGCTGCGGGAGGGCGCGCTCGCCGCCGCCGCGCTGCGCAGCGACCTGCGCGACGCCCAGGCGCAGCACTGCGGGGCCACGGTACCGTCACACACGACTACAACCTCACGTCCGCTTACCTTTCAATTCGAAACAAAACTAACCTCTGCATTATATTTCACCACACAAGGTTTAGTTTGTCGTTACGAGATGGCGCCACAGTACAGTTAGCGCGCGCTTTCATGTGGTCACTGTCTTCTAATAATAACGTGCGACTGTCCACCCGATATAATTCAATTAGCCGGGTGTGGGAAATGATAAATTGTCCTCTTGTCTGTTCGTTGTCTGAATCGTTGTTTTGTCGTGTTGGTCCAATACAAAATTTCCATAATCAATAAGTGTGTTTCAGTGGTTACACTTCAAAGTAATCTTTCTATGTAATTGTGATCGTTATCTTCGACCATAATAAAATCATTAATTATAGTTGTAGTCAAATCCTAAAAATAATAGCGTCATTGATAGTTCTCCGGTTTGACAATATGTCTGCAAGAACGAATCGATTGGTTTTTCCGGTGGCTCCATTATATTGGCTAAATATGTATTGTGTTGAATTATAGATGATGTCACACTCTAACGCTAGTTAATGTAGTAGATTTGCTAAGTATCGAGGGTCGCATTACTGATGTTTAGCAATCAGAATAAACTATCTACTTAAATTCGCATTTTGGTTATCA
This sequence comes from Antheraea yamamai, assembly GCA_036509395.1. Classification (NCBI taxonomy): domain Eukaryota; kingdom Metazoa; phylum Arthropoda; class Insecta; order Lepidoptera; family Saturniidae; genus Antheraea; species Antheraea yamamai. The sequence goes on along the minus strand of AP028448.1, from coordinate 18,910,317 downwards.
TTAAATACAATATTGTTGATCTCTTGCAATACATTATTTAAAATCACATCAATCAACAAATAATAAAATAATAATGTAGTAATTTTGAACTAAATTTACTACAAGTCGATTTATGTTACTTCGTTGATTTTCAACCAAATGAGACACTGAAGCCATGATTCATCAGAGTGAATAGAAAGATATAAAACTTTCAAAAAATGAGAAATAATTTTGTAAATACAAAGAATATCAAACATGTTTAGCTACAAATTTAGTACACGTAATGAGCACATAGATGGCGCTTAAAACGAACGTGACAGTTTTACAAATAATTTAAATCATGATTTCATTCATAGTCGTAATATATGAAAATTAAGTGTCGTGATGTTTGTCCATAATGAATTCTGATACTACTCAACCAATTTTCATGAAAGTTGGCATCTATGTATAATTTAAATCCAACTTGAGAGATAGGATAATTTATATTTCGACTAATGGCGTCAATATTTTTTAATTACAAATTAAATGTTGTCAATGTTGACTATTGTTATTAATTGCAAGTTTCATCAGTCTCAAACAGATGGCACTTTAAATTAGTTCGCTGATAGAAAACTGTACGATTGTCATGGATATCCCATAGATGATGCTACATTTTGAGTTTGAATTTCTTTTAAACGTCCATGTTATTGTATGGTGCATGTGTTTAACCAATTCGTCATGTAATAACTGACGGCTCAGCTAGTATTCTATATAAAATTGTAAGATCAAGAGTTCTTGTATCGCTTGTTTATGTATGAAATTGATTTCAGGAAGCTGTGAACGGGATGCGAGCTCGCATCAAACAGCAGAAAGCAGAGATATCGAGCCGGAACTCGAACATCGCTAAACTCGCACAGAAGAAGGACCAGCTCGGGAAGAGTAACGGCGACCTCGAGCTTAAAATCAAAGAACTTGAATACAAACTGAAGGATTTAAGAGAAGAAGTCACAGAGTCACAGAATAAAGTGAGTATTAGTTTGTTTTGTAAGATACTAACTGTGCGCTGGAGTTTTGTTCACGTAGACTACATTTCTCACTTTCAGGCTAGTGCCATTTGTTTTCATTTTGTGAATTTGTCGTTTACACAGTAGAACCTCGATATGTTAAAATCTCTATAATTTCAAAAAATAATCTGTTCCTTCCCCTCACTAACCTTAAGCCTTTATTACTTAAAATACGCTACCTCTATAACTTAAACTAATGATTTCAGTATTAGCTCTCAGTTACTTAAAGAAAATTTTCGATGAACTCTGTAACATAAACTGTCTGCCAATGAGTCATTTCGAATGAATCTACAAAACAAAAAAAATCTCGAATATACTTCGTCTGACCATAAATACTGTTACAATTAAAAATAAACAAAACATTATATTTGAATTTGGAATCTGTCATCTTTATATGTTTATTCATTGTGTTTTCTCATTTTGGCGCCAATACATTGTACAATATTTTGCGATATTAAGATAAAGTGGGTTGATAAAGATAACCGAATCGCTGTGATTGCGTTACACAAAGCAGGTATGGAACCAAATGCAATATTTAAAACTTTCAATACGCTGGGTATTAGTAAAATGTTTGTGTACCGGGCTATTAATAGGTACAATGAGACCTCCGTTTGTGACAGAAAAAGATCTAGCCGTCCACGTAGTGTTCGTACGAAAAAGGTGGTCAAAGCAGTAAAGGAAAGAATTCGAAGAAATCCTGTCCGAAAGCAAAAGATTTTATCTCGGGAGATGAAGGTAGCACCTAGAACTATGTCTCGTATTTTAAAAGATGACTTAGGACTTGCAGCCTATGAGAGACGTACTGGTCATTTCTGAACATCAGTTATCAAATTATCAAATATTATATATCAATTACCAAATTTAAAAAAGAATAGGGTGGTAAAATCGAAACAACTACTGAAGCGGTACGCAAAGGGAGGTCACAGAAAAATTTTGTTTACGGATGAGAACATTTTTACAATTGAGCAACATTTTAACAAACAAAATGACCGTATTTATGCTCAAAGCTCTAAGGACGCTTCCCAATTAGTCGACAGAGTGCAACGTAGGCACTATCCGACTTCAGTGATGGTTTGGTGGGGTATTAGCTATGAAGGAGTGACTGAGCCATAATTTTGTGAGAAAGGTATAAAACATCGGCACAAGTGTATCAGGATACCATTCTTGAGAAGGTAGTGAAGCCCCTTAACAACACCTTGTTCAATAACCAAGTGTAGCGGCGGTTGCGTAGCACGCTACTTATTTTCGTAGACGTTAATAAAAAGAATTTGCCTTTAATTACAATTTTAATGCGTGTATCAAATTTTACTATGTGCGCGCGATTCGAATGTAGTTCTGCGAGTGTGAAGTTCGTTCGGGTGCAACTTCAGAGCGGTTGACGTTTCGTTCCGAAACACCAAGAATGGTCATTTCCGCAAGACTCGGCGCCGGGTCATAAAGCTCGGTTTACGCAGTCTTGGTTGGAAACGAACGTTTCGGAGTTCATCAGAGCTGAAGACTGTTAATCCGCTGGATTATGATTTATGGTCAGTTTTAGAGAGTACAGCCTGCTCTAAACGCCATGATAATTTGGAGTCCCTAAAACAATCCGTACGATTGGCAGTGAATAATTTTCGCATGGAAAGAGTAAGTGTTTCTATTGATAACTGGCCTCAACGTTTTAAAGGACTGTATTGCAGCCAATGGGGACCACTTCGAATAAGCTTTTTATATTTTTAATTGTTTTATATTTATGTATTAAACTAACACACTGTAAAAGTAATAAATGTTATTTGCAATAGAAAATATTTTTTTCTTTGTTTCAGTATTTATGGCAAGACTAGATATATATCTTACTAGCTGACCCGTGCAACTTCGTCTGCACCAAATCGGTTATTACCGGTTTCAATTGTATTTTTAAACGCAAATAATCTTAAAAACCTAAAACCCTATTGCAGCGTTATCCAGCACTTCCAATCGTGAATCCAAACTATCCAGGGACTCACTCAAACATATACCCAGTTGGTATGTGAGAAATCTTTTAAAATAAGCCTAGAATCTGTTCGCAGCATTACCTAAAGTAGTGTCATCAAAGTGAAGATCAAAACTAACTTACATATATTGCCGATAAATGTCTTCCAGTACCCCTTGTAACTTCATCACGTAACATACTGTAAAAGTTGAACTTTATCTACATTAAATTTTCATTTTGTTTTAGTTGTTTGTTTTATAAGAATTTGTAAAGTATACGTGAAATCTGTATTCAATTTTAATTTGGTCACATTTATTTTACTTTTGACATATAAACCACCTTTTTTACTGAGATACTGAACTTGGGATAATATACCTTTCTAACAGTGAAAGAATTTTTGACATCGGACCAGTAGTAGGTACCAAGCATTCCTCGAAAACAAAACTTTACCACTCATTATAATATTAGTATAAATACAACATAGTAACTGCAAACAGTAGTCCGGTGAAGCTGTTAAGACCTTGCTAGGTCAATAGCGTGGTCAGTTCGAGAAAAAAAAAATAACTGCATACACCTCAACTGATTTATTTTAATCTTAGATTCACAAACCTGAACCCAACTACTTCAAGACTCAACAACATTTAGAAAACTAATTTTATCAAATATCGAAACAACACACGTACTGATAGAACTCTAGTTGAGATTCATCTTCTACAATGCAATGTAACTATTATCTAGGTTTATGTTTTAGGAAAAAATCTTGTCACCTTTGTTTAGCAAACATTTTTATACAATAAAATAAATGTAACAACATATAAGTGACAGTTTCGTTTACACATATTTTCTTCATATGAGGTCGATAATTACGCATAGATATGTCATATAGCCGTAGCTCAGATATAACGTACTGGACATTCTACAGTCCGCCGGAGCCGACGGTTCGAATCCTGGCGATCTTTTTTTTTGGTATTTTTTTTTAAAGTAGCTTAGGGAAATATAGCTTATCTTTTTAGCTAATCTGTCTGCTATATATAGCACAATGAAAATTTACCAAAATCCGTCAAAAATTTCATTAACTACAAATATTTGACTTTCGTCCGTTATCCTGGAGAATCCCTTGCGTTTTATGAGATAAAAAGTATTCTACATGTAATCTTGTAATATTAGTTATCACTGTGCCAAATTTCGTCAAAATTGGTTCAGTACTTTCAGAGTGGTACGTGTTCAAAGGGACAGACAAACAGGCAGATCCTGGAGAATCCCTTGCGTTTTATGAGATAAAAAGTATCCTAGATGTAATCTCGTAATATTAGTTATCACTGTGCCAAGTTTCGTCAAAATCGGTTCAGTACTTTCAGAGTGATGCGTGTTCACAGGGACAGACAGACAGACAGACAGACAGACAGACAGACAGACAGACAGACAGACAAAAATTGTAAAAAGATTATTTTTGGCTTCTATATCGATAACAAAGTCCACCCCGATAAAAATTTTCAAAAAATATTTAATGTACAGATTTGACCTTGCTACAGTTTTATTATAGTATAGATTATAGTTACAAGTTCAAAATTACTATCATACACAATATGACGATAAGATTTCTTTTTGTATAATTTATGATTCAATATTTTATACCCAATTTTTAATAATTGAATGTTTTTCTACAATATTAAATGATAAGTTTTGATTCAATTCCTTGCTTTAATATTATTTGCACCGAAAAACTAAAGATACAAAATTACACAGAGAGAAAGAGAGAGAGAGAGAGAGGATAATTTCGCGTTGAGAAAGCTTAATTGTTTTTCTTATGTGATGAAAATATAAAATGTGTAAATCTCTATATTGAGTTATTGGAGGAATTGGATAAAGAGCGTAAGGAAATTTGCTTTGGAAAAAGTTGGTAAAGCAAAAATGCAGCGAAACGAGCAATCATCAAATCATTCTTTGACACGGGTGCTTAAATTCTAACTTTTCACTGTGCTTAATTGTTGTTTATGCATACTTAATATCTTTTTGTGACTGGTTCATTGTCTACTAGTGAATATCTCTAATTAGCTGTAAGCTGTAAACTGCTGATGTAATTTGAAATAAATACAAAATAAAGAGTTGTGTTGTTACGTTGTTGTGGGTAGATCCACGCGTTGGAGGGCGAACACGCGTGGATCAGTGCGGAGCGGCAGTATTTCGGGTGCGCTGGAGGGCTGTACGACTTCGAGTCGCGGGGCGCTCGCGACGCCGGGCAGCGCTTGCAGCGGCTGCGTGAGCGCCGCGACGCACTCGCCCGCGGCCTCAACGCGCGCGCGCACACGCTGCTCACGCGCGAGGAGGAGCAGGTACGTTGCTACGGGTAGATCCGTTCCGTCCGCTGGAGCGCTGCACGACTTCGAGTCGCGCGACGCCGGGCAGCGCTTGCAGCGGCTGCGTGAGCGCCGCGACGCACTCGCCCGCGGCCTCAACGCGCGCGCGCACACGCTGCTCACGCGCGAGGAGGAGCAGGTACGTTGCTACGGGTAGATCCGTTCCGTCCGCTGGAGCGCTGCACGACTTCGAGTCGCGCGACGCCGGGCAGCGCTTGCAGCGGCTGCGTGAGCGCCGCGACGCACTCGCCCGCGGCCTCAACGCGCGCGCGCACACGCTGCTCACGCGCGAGGAGGAGCAGGTACGTTGCTACGGGTAGATCCGTTCCGTCCGCTGGAGCGCTGCACGACTTCGAGTCGCGCGACGCCGGGCAGCGCTTGCAGCGGCTGCGTGAGCGCCGCGACGCACTCGCCCGCGGCCTCAACGCGCGCGCGCACACGCTGCTCACGCGCGAGGAGGAGCAGGTACGTTGCTACGGGTAGATCCGTTCCGTCCGCTGGAGCGCTGCACGACTTCGAGTCGCGCGACGCCGGGCAGCGCTTGCAGCGGCTGCGTGAGCGCCGCGACGCACTCGCCCGCGGCCTCAACGCGCGCGCGCACACGCTGCTCACGCGCGAGGAGGAGCAGGTACGTTGCTACGGGTAGATCCGTTCCGTCCGCTGGAGCGCTGCACGACTTCGAGTCGCGCGACGCCGGGCAGCGCTTGCAGCGGCTGCGTGAGCGCCGCGACGCCGGGCAGCGCTCCCCCCCCCCCCCCCCCCCCCCCCTGCAGCGGCTGCGTGAGCGCCGCGACGCACTCGCCCGCGGCCTCAACGCGCGCGCGCACACGCTGCTCACGCGCGAGGAGGAGCAGGTACGTTGCTACGGGTAGATCCGTTCCGTCCGCTGGAGCGCTGCACGACTTCGAGTCGCGCGACGCCGGGCAGCGCTTGCAGCGGCTGCGTGAGCGCCGCGACGCACTCGCCCGCGGCCTCAACGCGCGCGCGCACACGCTGCTCACGCGCGAGGAGGAGCAGGTACGTTGCTACGGGTAGATCCGTTCCGTCCGCTGGAGCGCTGCACGACTTCGAGTCGCGCGACGCCGGGCAGCGCTTGCAGCGGCTGCGTGAGCGCCGCGACGCACTCGCCCGCGGCCTCAACGCGCGCGCGCACACGCTGCTCACGCGCGAGGAGGAGCAGGTACGTTGCTACGGGTAGATCCGTTCCGTCCGCTGGAGCGCTGCACGACTTCGAGTCGCGCGACGCCGGGCAGCGCTTGCAGCGGCTGCGTGAGCGCCGCGACGCACTCGCCCGCGGCCTCAACGCGCGCGCGCACACGCTGCTCACGCGCGAGGAGGAGCAGGTACGTTGCTACGGGTAGATCCGTTCCGTCCGCTGGAGCGCTGCACGACTTCGAGTCGCGCGACGCCGGGCAGCGCTTGCAGCGGCTGCGTGAGCGCCGCGACGCACTCGCCCGCGGCCTCAACGCGCGCGCGCACACGCTGCTCACGCGCGAGGAGGAGCAGGTACGTTGCTACGGGTAGATCCGTTCCGTCCGCTGGAGCGCTGCACGACTTCGAGTCGCGCGACGCCGGGCAGCGCTTGCAGCGGCTGCGTGAGCGCCGCGACGCACTCGCCCGCGGCCTCAACGCGCGCGCGCACACGCTGCTCACGCGCGAGGAGGAGCAGGTACGTTGCTACGGGTAGATCCGTTCCGTCCGCTGGAGCGCTGCACGACTTCGAGTCGCGCGACGCCGGGCAGCGCTTGCAGCGGCTGCGTGAGCGCCGCGACGCACTCGCCCGCGGCCTCAACGCGCGCGCGCACACGCTGCTCACGCGCGAGGAGGAGCAGGTACGTTGCTACGGGTAGATCCGTTCCGTCCGCTGGAGCGCTGCACGACTTCGAGTCGCGCGACGCCGGGCAGCGCTTGCAGCGGCTGCGTGAGCGCCGCGACGCACTCGCCCGCGGCCTCAACGCGCGCGCGCACACGCTGCTCACGCGCGAGGAGGAGCAGGTACGTTGCTACGGGTAGATCCGTTCCGTCCGCTGGAGCGCTGCACGACTTCGAGTCGCGCGACGCCGGGCAGCGCTTGCAGCGGCTGCGTGAGCGCCGCGACGCACTCGCCCGCGGCCTCAACGCGCGCGCGCACACGCTGCTCACGCGCGAGGAGGAGCAGGTACGTTGCTACGGGTAGATCCGTTCCGTCCGCTGGAGCGCTGCACGACTTCGAGTCGCGCGACGCCGGGCAGCGCTTGCAGCGGCTGCGTGAGCGCCGCGACGCACTCGCCCGCGGCCTCAACGCGCGCGCGCACACGCTGCTCACGCGCGAGGAGGAGCAGGTACGTTGCTACGGGTAGATCCGTTCCGTCCGCTGGAGCGCTGCACGACTTCGAGTCGCGCGACGCCGGGCAGCGCTTGCAGCGGCTGCGTGAGCGCCGCGACGCACTCGCCCGCGGCCTCAACGCGCGCGCGCACACGCTGCTCACGCGCGAGGAGGAGCAGGTACGTTGCTACGGGTAGATCCGTTCCGTCCGCTGGAGCGCTGCACGACTTCGAGTCGCGCGACGCCGGGCAGCGCTTGCAGCGGCTGCGTGAGCGCCGCGACGCACTCGCCCGCGGCCTCAACGCGCGCGCGCACACGCTGCTCACGCGCGAGGAGGAGCAGGTACGTTGCTACGGGTAGATCCGTTCCGTCCGCTGGAGCGCTGCACGACTTCGAGTCGCGCGACGCCGGGCAGCGCTTGCAGCGGCTGCGTGAGCGCCGCGACGCACTCGCCCGCGGCCTCAACGCGCGCGCGCACACGCTGCTCACGCGCGAGGAGGAGCAGGTACGTTGCTACGGGTAGATCCGTTCCGTCCGCTGGAGCGCTGCACGACTTCGAGTCGCGCGACGCCGGGCAGCGCTTGCAGCGGCTGCGTGAGCGCCGCGACGCACTCGCCCGCGGCCTCAACGCGCGCGCGCACACGCTGCTCACGCGCGAGGAGGAGCAGGTACGTTGCTACGGGTAGATCCGTTCCGTCCGCTGGAGCGCTGCACGACTTCGAGTCGCGCGACGCCGGGCAGCGCTTGCAGCGGCTGCGTGAGCGCCGCGACGCACTCGCCCGCGGCCTCAACGCGCGCGCGCACACGCTGCTCACGCGCGAGGAGGAGCAGGTACGTTGCTACGGGTAGATCCGTTCCGTCCGCTGGAGCGCTGCACGACTTCGAGTCGCGCGACGCCGGGCAGCGCTTGCAGCGGCTGCGTGAGCGCCGCGACGCCGGGCAGCGCTTGCAGCGGCTGCGTGAGCGCCGCGACGCACTCGCCCGCGGCCTCAACGCGCGCGCGCACACGCTGCTCACGCGCGAGGAGGAGCAGGTACGTTGCTACGGGTAGATCCGTTCCGTCCGCTGGAGCGCTGCACGACTTCGAGTCGCGCGACGCCGGGCAGCGCTTGCAGCGGCTGCGTGAGCGCCGCGACGCACTCGCCCGCGGCCTCAACGCGCGCGCGCACACGCTGCTCACGCGCGAGGAGGAGCAGGTACGTTGCTACGGGTAGATCCGTTCCGTCCGCTGGAGCGCTGCACGACTTCGAGTCGCGCGACGCCGGGCAGCGCTTGCAGCGGCTGCGTGAGCGCCGCGACGCACTCGCCCGCGGCCTCAACGCGCGCGCGCACACGCTGCTCACGCGCGAGGAGGAGCAGGTACGTTGCTACGGGTAGATCCGTTCCGTCCGCTGGAGCGCTGCACGACTTCGAGTCGCGCGACGCCGGGCAGCGCTTGCAGCGGCTGCGTGAGCGCCGCGACGCCGGGCAGCGCTTGCAGCGGCTGCGTGAGCGCCGCGACGCACTCGCCCGCGGCCTCAACGCGCGCGCGCACACGCTGCTCACGCGCGAGGAGGAGCAGGTACGTTGCTACGGGTAGATCCGTTCCGTCCGCTGGAGCGCTGCACGACTTCGAGTCGCGCGACGCCGGGCAGCGCTTGCAGCGGCTGCGTGAGCGCCGCGACGCACTCGCCCGCGGCCTCAACGCGCGCGCGCACACGCTGCTCACGCGCGAGGAGGAGCAGGTACGTTGCTACGGGTAGATCCGTTCCGTCCGCTGGAGCGCTGCACGACTTCGAGTCGCGCGACGCCGGGCAGCGCTTGCAGCGGCTGCGTGAGCGCCGCGACGCACTCGCCCGCGGCCTCAACGCGCGCGCGCACACGCTGCTCACGCTCGAGGAGGAGCAGGTACGTTGCTACGGGTCCGGAGATTCCCCCCCCCCCCGCCCTTCGCGCTCGTGGCCCCCCCCCCCCCCACCCCCCACCCTCCACCCAGAGACATATTCTATAACCGTTCCGTCCGCTGGAGCGCTGCACGACTTCGAGTCGCGCGACGCCGGGCAGCGCTTGCAGCGGCTGCGTGAGCGCCGCGACGCACTCGCCCGCGGCCTCAACGCGCGCGCGCACACGCTGCTCACGCGCGAGGAGGAGCAGGTACGTTGCTACGGGTAGATCCGTTCCGTCCGCTGGAGCGCTGCACGACTTCGAGTCGCGCGACGCCGGGCAGCGCTTGCAGCGGCTGCGTGAGCGCCGCGACGCACTCGCCCGCGGCCTCAACGCGCGCGCGCACACGCTGCTCACGCGCGAGGAGGAGCAGGTACGTTGCTACGGGTAGATCCGTTCCGTCCGCTGGAGCGCTGCACGACTTCGAGTCGCGCGACGCCGGGCAGCGCTTGCAGCGGCTGCGTGAGCGCCGCGACGCCGGGCAGCGCTTGCAGCGGCTGCGTGAGCGCCGCGACGCACTCGCCCGCGGCCTCAACGCGCGCGCGCACACGCTGCTCACGCGCGAGGAGGAGCAGGTACGTTGCTACGGGTAGATCCGTTCCGTCCGCTGGAGCGCTGCACGACTTCGAGTCGCGCGACGCCGGGCAGCGCTTGCAGCGGCTGCGTGAGCGCCGCGACGCACTCGCCCGCGGCCTCAACGCGCGCGCGCACACGCTGCTCACGCGCGAGGAGGAGCAGGTACGTTGCTACGGGTAGATCCGTTCCGTCCGCTGGAGCGCTGCACGACTTCGAGTCGCGCGACGCCGGGCAGCGCTTGCAGCGGCTGCGTGAGCGCCGCGACGCACTCGCCCGCGGCCTCAACGCGCGCGCGCACACGCTGCTCACGCGCGAGGAGGAGCAGGTACGTTGCTACGGGTAGATCCGTTCCGTCCGCTGGAGCGCTGCACGACTTCGAGTCGCGCGACGCCGGGCAGCGCTTGCAGCGGCTGCGTGAGCGCCGCGACGCACTCGCCCGCGGCCTCAACGCGCGCGCGCACACGCTGCTCACGCGCGAGGAGGAGCAGGTACGTTGCTACGGGTAGATCCGTTCCGTCCGCTGGAGCGCTGCACGACTTCGAGTCGCGCGACGCCGGGCAGCGCTTGCAGCGGCTGCGTGAGCGCCGCGACGCACTCGCCCGCGGCCTCAACGCGCGCGCGCACACGCTGCTCACGCGCGAGGAGGAGCAGGTACGTTGCTACGGGTAGATCCGTTCCGTCCGCTGGAGCGCTGCACGACTTCGAGTCGCGCGACGCCGGGCAGCGCTTGCAGCGGCTGCGTGAGCGCCGCGACGCACTCGCCCGCGGCCTCAACGCGCGCGCGCACACGCTGCTCACGCGCGAGGAGGAGCAGGTACGTTGCTACGGGTAGATCCGTTCCGTCCGCTGGAGCGCTGCACGACTTCGAGTCGCGCGACGCCGGGCAGCGCTTGCAGCGGCTGCGTGAGCGCCGCGACGCACTCGCCCGCGGCCTCAACGCGCGCGCGCACACGCTGCTCACGCGCGAGGAGGAGCAGGTACGTTGCTACGGGTAGATCCGTTCCGTCCGCTGGAGCGCTGCACGACTTCGAGTCGCGCGACGCCGGGCAGCGCTTGCAGCGGCTGCGTGAGCGCCGCGACGCACTCGCCCGCGGCCTCAACGCGCGCGCGCACACGCTGCTCACGCGCGAGGAGGAGCAGGTACGTTGCTACGGGTAGATCCGTTCCGTCCGCTGGAGCGCTGCACGACTTCGAGTCGCGCGACGCCGGGCAGCGCTTGCAGCGGCTGCGTGAGCGCCGCGACGCACTCGCCCGCGGCCTCAACGCGCGCGCGCACACGCTGCTCACGCGCGAGGAGGAGCAGGTACGTTGCTACGGGTAGATCCGTTCCGTCCGCTGGAGCGCTGCACGACTTCGAGTCGCGCGACGCCGGGCAGCGCTTGCAGCGGCTGCGTGAGCGCCGCGACGCACTCGCCCGCGGCCTCAACGCGCGCGCGCACACGCTGCTCACGCGCGAGGAGGAGCAGGTACGTTGCTACGGGTAGATCCGTTCCGTCCGCTGGAGCGCTGCACGACTTCGAGTCGCGCGACGCCGGGCAGCGCTTGCAGCGGCTGCGTGAGCGCCGCGACGCACTCGCCCGCGGCCTCAACGCGCGCGCGCACACGCTGCTCACGCGCGAGGAGGAGCAGGTACGTTGCTACGGGTAGATCCGTTCCGTCCGCTGGAGCGCTGCACGACTTCGAGTCGCGCGACGCCGGGCAGCGCTTGCAGCGGCTGCGTGAGCGCCGCGACGCACTCGCCCGCAGTCTCAACGGCAGTATAATAATCATAAACATATAGAGGTACAACAAAATAATCCCGGCTGATCGTAAAAATTAAGCCAAATCATACATGACATGACAAACATGTTGTACCGTCCCTACTAAGGTATGATCAGGGTAAAAAGAAGTAGAATCTTCTAGTACATTATTACTGTCATCTATCTATACATATAATAAAAATGAAGTGTCTGTATGTAATATCAAAACACTTGTTTTTTTACTGATTGGGTATGAAAGTATACACGCTACTGATTGTACTGACGCTTGTCGCTAAAATTGCTAACCGTGGCTTCGATCGCAGTGCTATCTCCAAAACGGTTGGACGTGGACGTGCGTTGACGTGCGTTATGCTTGACTCCAAGAATAAATATAATTGAAATTCATATCTCTGTATCTGTGTATGTAATTTCAATTATATTGTCTTTTTGTTCATTTTGGCGGCTACTTTTTTAATTATGGCGCTTTCTTCTACAAAACTCAGTAACCATAGTAACATATCAGAATATTGTATCGCACTGCAATGAGCACTATTTAAATAGTGGAACATTAAAAACTGCTTAGACAGATATGAAGTTTTATATTTTGATTTATATTTATGCAAGATTTCAAGACGGCACACAGTGGAAGAAAATTGGAGCCTTCCTTTCATAGGATTTTTGAAAAATGAAATGTATTATTTGATAGTTTTAAGTATACAGTTTTGTCAAAACGGTCATATCATTGGATTATTTAGCTATCACAAGTTTTATTTTTTATTTGTCGAAAAAAACTGCATACTTGGAGGACATTGTATTGAGTTGGAATCATCAATCTACGTTTGTTTATTTTAGACCTTAATGCGACACCTATCAATAAAACGAAGGGTTATAAAAATATGTTTATCTCTGTTCTCCCCTACCGTTTCGTTTTCATCACCTTTTAAATTTACAATTTAGTATTTGTTTTAAAACTTCAATATACCTATTTTTCTATATTATAAAGTAGGTGCATTCAGTAGTAGGTTCATTCAGTAGTAGGTTCATCCATCGGGCCATGGATGCTCCGGCGCGGCATATTGTTGATTATAACCTAAAAATGGCGATAAAGGATCAAAATAAAACCGCCATAAAGGCAATAACGCCTTTAAAAATCCGTCATAAAATAGTTAATAGTTAAATGAAATCATAAAAATAAATATATAAAATAATAATAATAATATATAAATAATTTGAAAAAACACCCAATAGTTGCTCACAGATACGATTTTTAACTTACACATTAAATAAAACGATAGCACAAAAAGGTGCGGACCGAGAGTCTGCAGAAAAGAAGAAAAAAAAGGTTCCACATATGTTGTTGATGTAAAACTTCATTGGACGCACTGTTAGTATTTATATATCCAATGTATACGTTACAAGGTGCTGTTGTGTGCATAGTTCTTTCAATTGTTTTTAAAGAGCATTTCTATAATTATACATGTTCTCACAATTTTATTTCTGCAATGCAATTTAAAAAAACGCGTGCGGAGCTGCGGGTACAGCTAGTTTATGTCATATGACATTACATGTAATTACTTACTTGTTATGATATTACAAGTTCCTTGCGATAATTTCAATGTTTCGAAAATATATTCTTTTAAAACTTTTTAAGAAGTTTTGTGGCATATGAAAATTCATACTTTATAGCATTATTTTCTATCCATTGTGCACAATATCTGAACTACATTATGTAAAACACCACCAATACTATAAAATGTAGAATGAAATAATACAAGATAATGAATAAAATATAAAAAGCACTAGATGACAGACTGACATCTGGCCAAATACACGTTATGGCATGTGTCGAGATTGTTGAAAACAGTTGCAGAGATGTGTTTGTTGTATGGCAGTATCAAGAAGTGATGCGTAAGAAGCGGATAGTGGAGGCGGACAGAACGAAGCTGATCGAAGTGATGGCGGAGCTGGACGAGAAGAAGAAGAGCACGCTGGTGGGCGCGTGCGAGCAGGTCAACAGGGACTTCGGCTCCATCTTCAGCACCCTCCTGCCCGGAGCCCAGGCCAAGCTGCAGCCGCCCGACGGACTCACCGTGCTCGACGGACTAGAGGTTACACATTGTATACATATGTGCCCCTACATTTCAAAATAACCTAAATCCCACTTTAGCCATTCCTAATTTATAAGATCTTCAAATTTTTTACATGAAAATAAGAAGATCATAAAAAAAAACGAGTGTGCTTTAGACCACATGATTGAAGTTAAACTTCTGGTACTTTCATATTAAATGCGCCGAGCTCGCCGACCGCTACCGGGGCCGACTGGCGTTATCCTTTTTTTTTATAACGTGAGGGAATCCCTTATGGATACGCCACCCCCTCGGAGGAAAAGGGGGTTATGTCCGACTCGCATGGACTAAAACCCTACGGTGTACCGCCAGACCGTATTTGTTGGGGCGGCAAGGGACGTACAATAATAATGAGTCTTGTAGAGTCGCTTCAATGGTCCGTCCGGTGGCTGGAGGAGTTCGGGTCTCTCCGTTAGTGGAGAGGGCCACTTAGAGGATCTACCTCGCGTGCTCTCTCCCTCGCCTCCTTTTGCGAGATGACCTCTTCGTAGAAGAAGGCTATTGGTCGGCAAGCCTGGCCGCTGCCGAGCATGGGCGAAACCACACATCCAGCAGCGTCAAATCCCGTCGTACCGCACACTGAGGCAGAGTGTGGCACGCGGCGGCCGGCCGCCTGCAGCTGCCACCCGAAACACCCCACTCCCGCAGGACCGCACCACCCCCACGTAGCTCCATCATTATGAGGGTATCAGGTTGTGGCTTTCGCCGAGGCCCGTGCAAAATAATAGGGCCTCGGTCTCCCCGAGGACCACTCTAAGGCCCGACCTCCTTATGCGCTTTACTATGAGGATTATATGGACCATGTTATATGAACGGTTGAAATTGGATTTAGCTCATTTTGAAATGTAACGACTCATATACTAACGTGCCTCGCGGACGTTGGCCTTCTCTTGATAAATAAACAAATTCTAAAAGTCATCCGCACCATCACTTCCCGAGTTTAATTGTGAATATAAACTATTCTTGAATCCACCTGAACACGCAAAAAAATCCATCAAAATTTGTCCAGCCATTTACGCTCAGTTCAGTCACATACACACGGACAGAAGAATTATATGTATAAAGATATATATGTATATATATTCCTCTTTGTGCAATGCCTTGCAAATGTTAAATGAATCTTGGACATGTCACACAACCAAAATGACAGTTACTTAAACACACATAGATTTAATTATAAAAAGCGCCGAGGGACGCCGCCACAGCACATGTCTTCTAAATATATAAGATCCAGTGCCATGATGTTTATGCATAATGAACTCTTAAACTACTTAACCGATCTTCAAGAAATTTGGCATTTACGTATAATTTAGTCCAACTTGAGAGATACGATGATTTATATTTCGATGAACTGTCTTAATATTTTTAAATGATTATCAATGTTGGATGGCAATAATGTTTTTAATTTTATCAGAGAGATGGTGCTTTAGATTAGTATGTCAGCGTAAAATTGTACAACCAGCTGTTATGAATATCTCATAGATGGAAGGATGTTTTAATTTTGATAAGTTAATATTGAAGATGTAATAAGTGAGCCACAGCATATGTATAGTGTGGGTGGGGATGCAGGTGAGGGTGGGGTTCAACAGCGCGTGGAAGGAGTCGCTGGGCGAGCTGTCGGGCGGGCAGCGCTCGCTGGTGGCGCTGTCGCTGGTGCTGGCGATGCTGCTGTTCAAGCCGGCGCCGCTCTACATCCTGGACGAGGTGGACGCGGCGCTGGACCTCTCGCACACGCAGAACATCGGCCAGATGCTCAAGGACCACTTCAAGCACTCGCAGGTCCGCTCCCACGACACGACACGAACTATATCACTCGATACTATTCCAAACTACCTAAATCCGCTTTAAGCCGTTCCTTACATTAAACCTTATTTTTCTATCTCTTCAAATTCTGTACATATCAAATATGAAGAAAAAAACAAAACAAAACCTGAACAGGAAAATTTAAACTTCATTCTCTGTGTACAGAAATTGGAAATCTTTAAAAAATTTAACAAGTTATATAAATGTTTATACAATTGCATTTAGAACATTTTGAGGGTGTATAGAACTATTAAATAGGCAATAAACTGAATACTTTATATGCTCATCTAATTCATTTTGTATGATATAACACCGACTGGCACGTCGTCACGACAACATTTCTTTAACCGGAGCAACCTTAGTCCTTGATGTCACGACACTGATTTGAACATGACTGTTGCTGGCAATAGCCTGTGCATAGACAGCTGCAAGGTTAGCGGTGATCACAACCATCCAAAATGATAGCACCGACTTTCGAGTGCTCAACAACAAATCTATTTTATCTGGTAATGGTGATAAGTTGGATCGGCTAATTCAAGAGTTGAAAAAGGTTGTAAAACTTGCACAATCTTCCTGTCGAAAAGATGTGAAAGGAGTTCCTTTAACACATAAGCATCGACATATAAAACAAAGAAAGGATCTAGGCGAGACTGCAATTTAAATTTGAATATCCATCTTGAAGGAAGGACAATTCCCTCGTCATCGCCAATTTGAGATATATCGAAGTGAACCGGAGTTTTCTTAAGACCGAGAACCTTGATCTATCAAGGCTCTTAAAACAAAAACAGTCCCAGCTTATAACTCGACCTTGACGAAGGCTGTTTTGTTAACAACCCTTGGTTGAGAACATTACTATAACAATATATATTTTGGGGACCCTGATTTTGTGAAGGACTGGCTACTGCTGCAGTTCCTATCTTCTTTTGAACCGAAACGTCAACAGCTTCAGTTGAATTGATTTTCTTAGGGTGAAGAAGTGAGTGATGTTGTTTGTAGCAAATACGACAATTTGTGGTTTGGCGGCAAGAATAAAATGTGTGGCTTTGTGATAAACGATTGCAACGTATTTTATTACTTCAAACAAATTCGCGACGATCGTCAGTATCCTTTTTTGCAAATTGTCTACAATTATACAATTTATGATCAGCCGAACAGAATATACAACATCGAGAAGCAACATGAAAGTTTTTACATTATTATAGCGATTGACATTTGATTTGGCAGGCTCGGGATCCGAAAATTCAATCGAACGAAAACGTTGTTCCTGTAATTTTTCTGTCATGATTCTCGAAAAATAATATAAGAGTACTCGCAGTTTTTCACTTTAGAGTCACTCACTGCCGCTTGTAAGTAGCTTCGTCCCGCTGCAGCCCGCGCGCGGGGCCTCGTCGCTTTCCCTTGCACAGCACGCAGCGCCTCTGTACTAACTGCTACCTAAATTTGTGTTCTACGCATCTACTCCAGAGCGGTTAAAAAGTTTCACGCGACCTATATCTTTACTACTGACACAGATCTTATATTACAGCCATTATATGTGTGACTAGCTGTGCCCGCGACTGCGTCTGCGTGAACCTAATGTAAAAAACAGTCACTAATAAAATAGTCTGAATATATTAAATCCATTTACGTATATATTTTTTTTCTCGTATTTAAGTCATGCCATCATTAAAATTACAATAGCTTTTGATAGAGTGAACCCATTTTAATGAAAGCAAGATCAAATGTTACTCGATTAAAATTAAAATAAATAATAACAGGGTTAATGTTTTATTTCAGTTTATAATAGTGTCGCTGAAGGACGGCATGTTCAACAACGCGAACGTGTTGTTCCGCACGCGGTTCGTGGACGGCATGTCCTCCGTGCAGCGCACCGTCAGCGAGCCGCGCCACTAACCGCCGCACCCGCCACCACACGCCGCCACCCCACAACTATAACAAATGTTACTGTAATATATTGCAGAATAAACAAATAATAGTGTTATGTGTGAATGTTATTGTCTTGTATATAGAATAAACAAATATATTTATGTCATTTTATTTATTACATTACGGCTGATACCGATGGATAGATAGTATAGGGCTATGATAACATGATGGGACCAAGTGTGGATTGATGCAAGTTCAAATAGTGAGATGAGATCAACTCTGCTCTTTCTTTCATCATATAAGTAAAACGGGATATTAATTCTCTTAAAAATAAAAATACAATGATTCTACTAATATTCATTTAGTCATAATGAATGTATCTGCCAAATACATACACAAAAACTAGCAATTTCCCGCAAGTTCGCAAGCGTTTTCCATGCACAAATTGTTTGATATTTTTTTCATAATTATATATACGTATATATAGGTGTATAGATAATACATATTACTTTAAATTTACTTGTTCAGTATAAACATTGAGAAGGGTTCGCTAAGATACAAAAATTGGACATGTGCTTGTTGTATAATGTGTGGTCGCGACGTGAATTTTAACTGCAATCCAAACGTGTCATCGGGTGTTCTGTATAGACATGGAACATGCACCTGATGACGGTTAGTAACCTATAGGCAAACAAAATAGCAAATCCTCATTTCCACAAAATAAATATAACAAGTTATTTATTAAATTGTCTATTTTTTACCTAATGCGTAGCGTCGACCAGTAATCGATGGTAAGGGAATAAATTCCAGTCCTTTTGACACTCGCAACATATACATTGTTACTAATTTTATCCTAATCTTCAAACTGATTATTATTCGAAAGCCGACTTCAAATATAAACTTTTTAATGTTAGGATTACATATTAGATAAATCACCTAATTATAACGTTATATTTCTATATTATTTATATACTTTTAATTCCTATATTTAAGGCCCAGTGCCTTCATTTTAATCTACAGTAATAATTACTTGATTTGCATACTCGAATTTGGTGCTTGTTCCTGAATGTAGATGTTATTGAGGCCTTCGCCACCGCGGAGTGATCGCGCTTACTTCATAGCTTTACTATATAACTATAATTTTTTTTTTTTTTTTTTTTTTTTTCTTCCTTTTTTTCTTTTTTCTTTTTCTTTTTTTTTTTTTTTTTTTTTTCTTTTTTTTTTTTTTTTTTTTTTTTTTTTTCCTTTTTTTTTTTTTTTTTTTTTTTTTTTTTTCATAATGAATCTTAAATCATCTAAAACGTGGGTTATCATAAGTAATTGCGCCATTCAATTCTTTAGTAGTTATCGCCTACGAGCAGCGGTCGCGTTCATAAATCAGGCTTGCGGCGTCGTGTCTCTCTGCTCGACGTTATTCTTATGTAAATCATGAAAAAAGTTAGCTGTTCATCTCACTGATACACTACGTTAGCTGTTTGATACATCAATCAAACTTAACGTCCGGGAGCCACTCAACCACAACTTATATTTAAACGAGAACTAGTGTAATATATTTTTTATTCGAAAACATAACACAGGCGGGGTCCGTCTTTGTTATCGTCTTAATTTAATTTATTGTATAAAGGTTATTTATATGGTGGATCAATATATGAACGAGAGACGCGTCTGGAAATGACTCGTCTATCTGTGCATCAGCCAAAAACGAAGGTAACATCTATATTTGTAAAAATATGTATCATGAAAAGATAACCAGATCGAGTTTCTTACCGGTTCTTCTCGATGACTAGTATGTTTGTCCGAACCGGTGGTAGGTTTGCCGTTCATAGCGCCTTCTCAGGGCCTAAATTGAATAAAGTATTTTTGATTGTGTATAAAGTATAAAATGAAATAAAATGTAAAAATGACTGTTCCTCACTTGATCATTGATGCTAAATACAGCTCAAAAACAACGGTAGCTGTTGAGAGATGAGGATTCACCGATAGTAGTTATATTGAAACCGTTACATCAAGTATACTGGAACAACCTCGAGGCATTTGGAAAGTAACGAGTTGGCTCTTGTTTATTGCATAAGATGAACATGCGTCTAAGCTAGAATGATTTGTTTGAGTTCTCGAGTTATACACAAGTCATTCCTAGTGCCTTCAACTCATTATTGTGGTCACTGTGGATCCAGTGACTTTGAAAAGACCGTAATCTTAAGGATTTCAGTTGGAACGCATCGTGAGTTTCTGTGTTGTTAATAATAAGTTTTTCACGCACCGTAACAAAAGTAATGATGCTTTATCGGACTTTTGCTATATCGTTCAGGGATATGTCGATTATTATTAGCGAAAACACTGATTAAAAGTTAAAAACTAAATGCATTAAAAATTTATGTGCATATAGTAGTCCAATAGAACAGAGTATCTATCTCACTTACAACAAACATGTTGAAATTTATGATACATGTTGTGACGTTGCTCTGAATGCGTAGACGTGATAACTTCATAAATAAATCAATGGTAGAATTCGAATTCAGTAAAAACATAATACAATATTATTTTGTTGTTTCTATAGCTTTATGTTCTGAATATTTATGTACCTATAATTAGCACGTAGGTAATATCCTAAAGATATTCTAGTCCTCGTGCCAATGATCTCGCTAAAATGGAATGTAATATTAAAAAGCTTAATAAAATAAATATTTCTGCAGAAATTCTCACGTAAATAATTTGAGGAGCCGTTTCTAAAGTCGGCGATAAATTGCATTACTGGTGAGCCGTGAGCAAAGCTCGTTGCGTTTCACCTCGCACCTAGGCACTACTCCCACTGAAACCGATGTCATATATACCTGGTCCGGCCATGAGTTCTGTTACAAATGGAAATGCATTTTTTTCAAATGAAGTAATGTAATATTATTAAAATTTATACCTACATATTTATTAGTCTCAGCAAAAAATTTAAAAAAATATTCCGTTCGAAATGGCCACCTTTGGCTTTTATACAGGCCTTTAATCTGTTTGACCACGAATCTATGGATTAACGCACTGTTTCTAAGGGAAATTTCGCCACTGCTTGCTCCAAAGATTTTTTAAGAGACTCAATGTCGCCGTGTCGTTTAGAGCAGGCCATGTCCTCTATAACTGACCATAATTTGAAGTCTAAAAGGTTGAGGTCTGGGCTAGACGAGGGCCAGTCTTTAGCTCTTATAAAGTCTGGAACGTTGGTTTCAAGCCAGGCTTGTGTAGTTCGTGCTTTGTGAATAGGTGCAGAGTCCTGCTGGAAAGTCCACATTATATTTTTAAAAAGTGTATTGCTGAAAGGTTTCTAAACATGATCCAAGACTGTATCTTGATACACTTTGGCCGAAGTTTTCACTCCTTTTCCACAAAAATGTAGTTTTGTGACTCCTTGATAAGACACGCCCCACCAAACCATCACTGACGCAGGATGATGGCCACGGTGTACCTTTCCGACCACTTAAGTAGCTTCTTTAGAACTGTGAGCGTACACTTTATCATTCTGCTTATTGTAGTGTTCTTCAATCCTGAATTTTTTTCATCGGTAAAGAGAATATTTCTGTGCCTTTCACCTGCGTATCACGACAGAAGGCGTTTTAATCGATCCACTCTCTTCAATTGTAAAGATTGATTTAGGGCATGCCCTATATATCGATAACAAGCACCGAGCTTCAGGTGTTGTTTTATAATACGCGACAGAGTCCTAGCGGGAATCTTCATATCTCGCAATAAGATTTTTTGCTTCCTAATGGGGTTTCGACGAATTCTGGCTTTAACAGCATTAACAGCCTTTGTAATTCTAACAGCACGTGGCCGCCCCGATCTTTTCTGGTCTTCGACAGAGAAAGTGTTGTTGTATCTGTTGATATGTGATTTTGTTATTGACAATAATGTGCCCGATGATATTCTTTATAAATAAAAATAATTCATTTCAAAAAATTACAGCTATCTTAATATGGTTTGAACATACTTTTTTTATTTACAAAAAATAGCATTGGGCACATTATTGTTAATAACAAAAATATTTGACAATAATAATTTTATGTTTTAGTAGCGTTTCAAAGTAAGTGAAAAACAAAACATTCTAAAATTATTTAAAAATAAATATTTTTGCCTGTAAAGGTGCGATATGCACTAATAAATGCAACGTGTACCGGCCAGCCCGCACGCTGTTCGGAAGAACATAAAGATATATAGAAAACTGGCTTATTAAAATTTGCTCTCGAAACCACTGTTAGCTCTTAAACGAATAGTCGCAGACTAGTGACAGTTGACGCGTCGTACTCATGGCTTTTTAATATTTATATTTTTCTTCAATACAATGGAGTGTAAAAAAGTTTTAATACAAGTTGAAGATAGTTATGATAAAGTAAGTGGTAGAGATGATTATTTAATTTTATTTTTACATATTGTGCATGTGCAGAGTCTATATGCAGTAGGTTAGATGTAGGCAGGTTAGAGTAGGTAGATGACTACGCTATTGACCTGGCAAGGTCTTACAGCTTCACCGGACTACTGAGTGAGCGCGGTGCCTTATGCGTCGTTTTTTATAAGTTTCATCCCTACTTTGAGTAGTGGGGAGTATGACTCGTTGATTTGTTCATTCAACAGGTTATAATTATTATTTTTATTGTTTTTATATTCTATTTGATTCATGTAACTAAGTTGGCTAATATTGTAAATGGAAAGTAAATTATCTTCATTTCAATGCTTAAGTTAGCAGTTACTTGCATAACTGATAATAGATTTTTGGACTTTGGATGTTTGCGATATTATATAAAACAGTTTAAGACTTTGTCAGAATTCACCAGCGAATGTAAGAGAAAAAGCAATGCACCTTAATATATTGCGATCTTGTGTCGGCTATTATTGTTACCGGTGCCGCGGTGGTATGTTATTACACTCAACACGTCGAATGACTTACAATTCTGCACAACTAACGTGCAGCGGATCAGTTCTATTACTATTTCAATAAAACGCTATATAACAACTCGCGGCGCGGCGCGGCTGTCTGAAATCAGATTGAGATATGAAACGAGTGCTTTGAAATAGTAAAACTTTTATTTCTCGAGAGTCAGATGAGAGCTGAGATGCGACGGAATGCCTATGTTGCACTGTTTATGGAATTTTTACTGTTTATGACATAACACTGCAGAGTTCTGCTATGCTATGACAATCATTGCTATGAACTGACAGCACAGCTATTTGTTGTAGGATGGCTGTGTTCGTAACATGTTTTTTCACTGGGTATATGATAACATTGTTATGTTATATCTCACATGTCATTATTCATTTTAGGATGTTACTGTTACGCAGTTAATTTTTTGAACTACCAATAAGATCATACGTATATGTTACTTTGACAAATATTACAATTTTAATATGTATCGAAACTATATGTTAATGTACTATTAACGCTATACATTTTAGTTTTCCAATAGCTCGAAAATTACTACTGAAGGATACAACGTAAGTGTATATAAATTAGCTAACTATTACATGCGATATCCTAAAGCAAGTACTTCAGGTTTCAGTAGTCCGGTGAAGCTGTTAAGACCTTGCCGGTCAATTGCGTAGTCAGTTCAAGAAAAAAAAAAAACTTAGTACTCTATGTTGAACGGGGCGCTTCTATCGAGCACGAGTATTCCATTTTCAACACATATGTGTATATAACTTTTGTTATTGGAATTTTTGACGGGATCTTAGTCTGTTGTGTACCGGCTTTTATATTTTATGTTATTTTTATTATGTTATGTTATATTATTTTGTGTTATTTTGCTGTATATTTTGTAATATTGGTGGCACTTTACGTCATATAGTTCGGTTATTGTGCATAAGTGTATTGAATGGGAAATAATACCACGGAGCATAATGTCTGAAATGTCACAAAAACTCTCTGAAAAGTCACCAACTTGTTAGAACATAGAAATTATCGCAAGACACTTGTTGTGACTATATTACCTACCTACCTTTTCATTTGTGTGTCTGTTGAGCAGTGCAAGGCACGTCTCGACGCGTACTTCGCGCTGGCGATCATTGAGTTCGTGGGGCACCCATTTGTCAAGCTTTTTTACCTTGCCAATTTGACGCAAATGGACCAATATTGTTTTGACGCTAACGTCGAAAGCTGCTGCTAATTCAGCCGTAGATTGTGTATCATCAGCTTCCACAATCGCCTTTATTTCGTCATTGTCGACCAAAGTCTTCGGACGACCACGAGGTTCATTTTTCAGGTCGAAATTCCCAGAACGGAAGCGAGCAAACCAATAACAGGTGGTGCGTTGGTTTGTAGTGTTAGCTCCGTAAACGTCGTTGATGTTGTGTGCCGCTTGTGCCGCGTTGCTGCCACGACGGTACTCATATTCCATAATTACTCGAATTTTTAACGTATCCATGATGACAAAAAAGATTGAAATGCGATGAAAATGTAACACTAATCAATAAACTCATGACTACTTTTGGAAAAAGAATTCCATGTTTTTAAAATAAAATTAATTTGAAATTAGAATTCTTAGCCAAACAAACATTATTTTGATTTGAAATGGCCAGTACTGCAGAACGGCAATTTCATAGGTAAAGACCTATTATAATCTAAATTATCGGGCATCGCTTTTACTTATACGAAAAACAATACAAAATAGTTTATAAAAATTTAATAATAATATAAACGCCTTTGAAAATGCTTATAAAATGAAGTATATTAATGAGTTCAACCAGTACTAAGAGATCGATTTATTTACTCGTGGGAATTGAAGTACATTTATATGTATGTCAAAAGAGTAGAGATAAACCGAACGATACGCGAAACGCTCCTACCTCTAGAATAAACACAGCGAATACGAAGGGAGGTAAATAAGTCGGGATTGTACGGGATTATCCGAGATCGTGGTTACAGACTGTTTGTATCGGCGATTGGTTTCGTGCAATACAACATATACTTATCGCTCGACTGATTCCCACGCAATTAACGTTAGTGTCACGGTTACGGAAACATTAATCGCATAGCGAGGTTCTTAGCAAAGCTTAGTGTTGTAGTCATATTTAAAGTATATATATTTGGTATTGGTATAGCCTTTTGTTTTGTTATTTATTTAATGCTGTAAATAAAATTTTCAAAATCTAGTTATCTGTTTAGCTTTACGTTAGATTAAATGGTAGTTAATTGGTCTGATAACGATTAATTACTCAGTAATGATTTAGTTTCTTGACAACGAATAACTTAATTCAGATTCCGCCATACGTGTTACAAGATATTTGTGACAAAAAGCTTTGTGTAATGATGTATGCATCCCGCGAAAAATGTATTGTGGAAACGGGAAATTAATTGTCAATTGACATTGATACATATATGCTGATATTTAACTGTAACCGAAACCGTATATTCATTAAGCTTTATACTCTGTTACAATTGTGTACGTTAAAGTCTCTCAATAATTTGAATTCACGGCATATTACTTAGTACAAATCGGGTGTAGAAGAAGAAATTTAGCTGAGTATTAAAAAAAACTATTACATCATAACTGCTACATGTTAGAATTGATAACTACTCAAAATATTAAAAAAAAATTATTAAAACGAGTATATACTGTAGTCGATGGAACTTTTGTATTCATAATTATGAATTCATTTTATTTACATTAACTACTATAACTCTATACTGATTACAATTCTATAACAGTATATATATATATATTTAAACATGAAAACAATAACGATACGAATATTTCTCTTATAATGATCTAGAAAAATTAAATCTGCCATACTTCCTTGAGTATTAATATATTTTGTAATAACAAAATATGTAATAATATAATATAGATGCCATCATCAACTCCATTAGTGAAAATGCAAACGTTTTCACGATCGCAATTGCGACAACATTTGTGCTGTCATGTAATGGAGGGAAATAAACTTTTTATTATGGTTAATATATTTTTGAAGTGAAATTTTTTAAGGGAGGGCTTTGAAATTCTGATTGGCAACCTTTTTGTGTGACGAAAAGGTGTGGGGGTCAAGACTATGTTAGGTAGAGTGTTGAAAACACCGGTTTTCGTCCAACCACGGAAGTTAAGCAACGTCGGGCGCGGTCACTACTTGTTGGGTAACCGCCTGGGAACACCGCGTCTCGTTGGCTTTTCGTTTTATTTTTTTAATTAATACGTTTATCTGTAATACAAAAGTTTCACTTCTATCGTGTGTCTATACGACACATCTTGTATTTTATTGTACTATAATCACTGTTTTATTTTAGGCTAAAGTAATTGCAAGGTGATGCAGTTACCTCTATCCACAGACTACAAACTAGTTTATTAGTGTTATGCCATACTTTTAATAGGAATGTACATGCTAATAAAACTATAACACTTACATCATAAATATTTCCTCGCATCGCGGCTCTCATCTGACTCTCGGGAAATAAAACTTTTACTATTTCAATCCGCTCGTTTAATATCTCAAATTAATTTCGGACCGACGTACCGCGATATATGATATGCCACTATATTGAAGTTATAACAACACCGGTTATGTAGAACGATAACCGCGCAAAGTTTAGCTTCAATATCGTCGCAGAATGGCCGCGTCGAGCTCAACAACCAACACTGCTAACATAAACGGTAACGGAGACACGTTTACAAGTATCGTCTGCTGTAACAACAATAGAATACTCTGACTACGTCATCTTCCGTACACCCTGTTGGGTTCTTGGAAACTTTTCACACGAAAACAAAGTATCGCACACTTCATAGTTGTTGGCTTTCTGTTTAGTTCTTGTCAACTTTAACTCGAATTAATGTTACATGGATTCTCAAAGTGTGACAAGTTTCCCACTAATCTTATAGTTTATTAACGTTATATTATCACGATTGTTTGTTTTAATTAAAGCAGCACCCCAAAGGTTGAGCTTTGCGGGTTTGTGGTCGAGGGCGGTGACTCGTGTGTACTGTTACCAACCCTACTGTCTTAACAGTAGATTTGCTGTTTTCACATTGATGTCCCTGTTTTCTGTTTCATTCCTAATTTTTACTGTTTTTTCAGTTAGCGTTCAGTGCCACCTATTACACTATGCAAATATTTTACTTCATAACTACTATGTAATAAAACGCAATGACACTAGATGGCAGTATCAACTCTTGTTACGATTCGAGGGAATTCCCCGACGATGTGTTTGAGGGTCATACTCATTTAATGCTGGGGAAAACTGAAGATGAGGCAATTGAGATTGAAAGTGGAAAATAATTTTACTTTGATTGATATTTTTTTAATTACATATGTTGTGATTATAAATATAACATTGTATATGAGTCGTAGTAACTAAGAAAATTGGTTATTGTTATTGATATTGGTTATTGATTTAATTATATGAAGAAAGTATGAAATCTGCCTATTTTACTTTACCTACCCACTGGTTTCTCCTGTTTTTTTATTAGCGAGCTGTTGATTTTTGGTTTGTTGGGGTTGGCAACACTGCTCGTGTGACACAAACAATGTCATGCTTACTTTTTATAAAATAAATAAATAACACATAAAATGAGTTTCTCAGATGTATTTAATAATTGTTTAAATAATAGATATTTATTTATTTAGCTTTTATTACATTACATTTGCGTAGAAAAACTTCGATGTATTACGTTCAAATCGTTAAAATTATTCTTCAGGCACTTCCATTGGTAAAGCTGGCGAAACCTTCTGAGATTCATTCAAATGTATGTAACGGATTTGTATATCGGAAAAAAGCCTACAGGAAAGTTCTCGATAGTACCTATATGTTCTGACTGATGAATAGTGACCATTTTTATCGTTTCTATATTTTGAAAAAGCAATGGGTTATTTGGGTTGTTCATACCATCTATTACTAATAATCGTTATCACCGCGTTTGTATTAGCACGCTACTTATTCATGTGGACTTAATAAGAGATTTTAGACGATTTGAATTTTGCCTTGATCTTGATAAGTAATATTCCTGCAAGTACAACTTCAGATCAATTGTTAATAAACGTTTCGCACCGAAACAATCCTTATCCAATTAAATAGTTCAGTTACGACTTTGACGAGTTATTAAGCCAGAGTGCCAAATAATGGATCGGGATATTGCAGGTGTCTAAATCGTTTCGACACTACTCGTATTACGCATTATTAGTACATTAAACCCGTGCGAAACCGGTTTGAATACCATATAAACAAAATCATCTAGCAAATAGATCAGGAATATAATTTCGGTTGGAGAAATGGAGAATAATTTTCAAGTTATTCAACAGTTAAATGAAATGTTGCCTATCTCTTAAAAAGTGTATTAATATGTAGGTGAGAGAATACTCCGAAAAGTGCACCTTCGTGTAAAACTGTCATCAAATTTGGTTCAGACGCTTCGGAGATAACCTCGACTAATAACTGACACAGTTCAGTTTAACTAGCGGGCCCGGCGGACGTTGTCCCGCCCTGATAATTAACCTTGACAATCACTTTATCTATTAGTGAAAACCACATGAAAATCCGTTCAGGAGTTTTGAGTTTATCGCGAACAAATAGACAGACGTGGCAGAGGACTTTGTTTTATAATATTAGGGAGTGATTGATATATGTACATTTTTCTTTCAATAGTTTTGATCGAAGTACTCAAGTTAATTATATAATCAGGCGCTGTTATTGGAAAATACTTCTTCAAACCTCATATAAAACAGATATAACCGTTAATTTTATTTTATTTCGAATATTATAATATATTTACGAAATATTTACATCGAAAATCCTTTTTATATTTTAGAAACGGCTCAGACAGATAATAAACACATATATAAATCAAGGCCCCATTTTTGGCGCGCAAAAATTATAGCCTTATTTTTTCGTCGAGGCAAATTATCACAATCGCTTTGAAGTAAGTAATAAATCTGATGGAACTGAGGTATGTAGAAATACTTCTATTGGAATTGCGTTCTTTTGAATTTTGCTAAATAAACTTTATGTGTACACTTATGATTATTATTCGCAAATATAATATAATTGTATACTTGTACAGAATGTAGTATTATTGAAATAATATTAAGAGTAGCAAAAAACTTGAATATATAGTACCAATCTTACTATATATTAGCAAACAGCCACGAATTTGTCTGCTCTAACTTACAATATAAAACTTAATAACTATAAAATATAGCTTAGCGTCACTCAAAAGTAAGTTATAATAAAACGAATAGCACAAATTTCTCCGCGTAAATATTTAGATGTATAAATTTGCATGGTCGGTCTCATGGTCTAACATTAATTTTTAACTTGTAATAAATATATTTTTGGGTTTTTGTTTTTTCAAAAAAAGGTTTTAATTTTTTTTTTAAAATTAAAAAAAACCCAAAAAAATTCAATTTTCGGAACTTTCATTAATTCAATTTTCGAATTATTCATTCAGTTTCAATCAATATTAATATTCGATTCGGAACGAATAATTCGTAAGTTCGAATTATTCGCACACCCCTACTTGTAATGTATTTCTAATCTACATTCTATATGCTGTTAAATAAATATATAGTACACAAAATATATATTAAATTACATGAAGATTTAACGAGGTAATAGACGAGGCGTCCAGACAGACATTGAGAATAATATAAATGTAGTGGGGACAGCATTTTGTGCTTTTGGCTTAACAAAATCATACCCTCTCTCTTTACCTCGAGAAGTGCAAAACACATTATTTATGCTAAAATAATAAGTCTTTTAACGCAGTTTTTGGTGGGATCTTGGATCTCATATCCGGATTTTATATTTTATTCATAATCTTGTCTTATTCGGCTCTTTATTTTGTAATATTGGTGGTGTTTTACGTAATATAGTTTAGTCATTGCGCACAACTGAAGTAGACGGGAATTAATACCACGGAGCATGGATTCTGACTTGCCACAAAAACTCCCTGGAAAGTTCTAACAAGAAGGCCACCATCTTGTTAGGTCATTGAAATGATCGCAAGAAACTTGTAACATCATTTCCTAGTTGACATTGGCAGTAATAATCTACTAGCAGATTGATTGCCAAAAATTAAATAAAAAAGTCTTTTATCATTTTTCTTTTTTAAGATTTGATACCTTATTTCGAAAAATACCATAGTAATTTGACAAAGTATAAAAACTTTATATAGTGCTGAGTGACATGATTGGAATATCGGTATTATAATTGCTTGGTGACAGAGTTTCGACTAACGTGTATGTTGGCGACGCACACGTTAAGTAGCGTACACATCAATCACGTTTTATATAGATATTTCATATAGAATATATATAGATTTTATTGATATTAAATATACATAGATTTTATTAGATAATTTGTATAATTGATAGAAAGAATTTCATATAGACTTTTACATAGATTTGATTGATATTTCATACGTGTATAAGAGAATATAGATATAAATTGAATATAGAACTGTAGGTACACACTGATGTTCGATATAGATACATATCAAAACAGAGATGCTAATTCATGATACTTATGTAGTACGATGACATGGAGTTATACAAATAGTTGTACAAAATTATATGAATAAAACCACGTGTATTACAAAATATGGAATTATAGATATGCTATTTATAGGAATCGAATTATGGATATGTAGACTTATTGTATTATAGATTCTAGCTGACCCGTGCAACTTCGTCTGCACCAAATCGGTTATCACTGGTGTCAAATGTATTTTTAAATGCGAAAAATTTTAATAAACCTAATACCTTATTGTAGCCACACCTACGGTTTCCAATTCTGAATTCAAAATATCAAGGGACTCACTCAAACATATACCTAGATGGTATGTGAGAAATCTTTTAAAATGACCCTAGAACCCGTCCGTAGCATCATCTACCGGGTTCAATTAAAATAAAAACTAACCTACATATATTGGCGGTAATGTGAAAAAAAGCGTTAAAGGTCTATGGACCCCCACTTTCTAACGAAGTTCCTTTCCCTTTTTTGTAGACGTTTACTATACAGTCAGTAGAGTTTACATTATAAAATATCAAGTTGATACAGTTAAATTGTTAATTAAACGATAAAATATATTCGTAAAATAAATAATGATAAATTAAACACTGAATGATATCATAACTATTTTCAACTTGTATTAAAACTTTTTCACACTCCATTGTATTGAAGAAAAATATAAATATTAAAAAGATATGAGCACAACGCGTCAAATGTCACTTGCCTGTAACTATTTGTCTAAGAGCTAGCAATGGTTTCGCCAAAGAATTTCAATAAGCCAGTTTTTTATATATCTTTATGTTCTTCCGAACAGCGTGCGGGCTACCTGGCTGCCGGTAAACGTTGCGTTTATTAGTGCATATCGCACCTTTACTGGCAAAAATATTGATTTTTATATAATTTTTGAATGTTTTGTTTTTTACTAACTTTGAAACGCTACTAAAATATGAAATTATTATTGCCAGACATTTTTGTTATTAACAATAATATGCCCGATTCTATTTTTTCTTATCTATTCTTATAAATCTTATCTATTCTAAATAAAATAAGTATGTTCAAACCATGTTAAGATTGCTGTAATTTTAATTTTTTTTTTAATCAAAGCTTAGTCGCCTGCGCGACTATATCACCTAAGTGACATACAACTATATAACAATAAGAATGACAATAAACTTAACAATAGCTTATATTAATTTTGTACAATTCTTTAACATCTTTCGAAGTGGGGTCAGACAATAACGAATTGTACAAACCAGTGTGAAACGAATCAGAAGAATTAAGTCGAGATCTAATATCTTCGCTTCGAACACATTCTGCCAGGATGTGGTGCACATCATCGATGAGCTCACAACTCTGGCAGAGTGGTGATGATACTTTATGCATCAGGTAGGCGAACTTTTTACATGGGATGTGTCCTGAGCGTAATCTCATTCCTGTGATTGCTTCCCGACCGCAAATCGTACTGTCATCAATTCATGGTGACCTTAAGGGATGTGGCTGAATCGTTCTGTACCATATTCCTTTTGTTTTAGAACGCTCATCACAGTATTCCTTCCAATGCGAGTATCAGCTATTTTTAAATACTGAGCATACATGCAAGTAAGTTGGTAACATATTACTAGGAGCACCTTCGGAGGATCCATCTCTAGCTAAAAGATCAGCTCTTTCATTCCCAGTTATACCTATATGAGAAGGGATTCATTGTAAAACAATTACTTTGTTCTTTGCTTTTAAATCTATTAATTGCTTCAAAATAGTGTAGGCTATCGGTATTCCTCGAAAAGTCGATGTACATGTCGAGCTACGTGTTGAAGAGCACTTTTTGAATCGGATAAAATAACAATCTTAATGGACTCAGTTGATTGTGCAAATGATAAATCCTCTGCAATTGCTATCAATTCAGTGTGCATAATTGAAATATTTTCATCTACATATTTGAAATTTCATAAAAGTTTTGGAATTTGACTCAAAAAATGCGGCTCTTAAATAATTACCAGCTTTAGATCCGTCAGTGTATTTCTATTAATATTTAATCAAGTACTGAACCATAAGAAAAAAATGAAAGTGTTCTATTAACGACTAAGGAACCCTGACAAAAGGCGTGGCAGAGAATTTTCAAACTGCAGTATCTTAACAGCGCAATGTGAAATGTATAGAATTGAGATTGGAATTAAAGAATTAGAAAGAAATGGAGATAAAACCCAAAGGATTAGAAAAGGACATATATAGAAAAAGGGATCTACACACGACCACCACGTCTAGTATGGAAGTACGTCTGGAAAAAAAGCATTAGAGCGAGATGGGAATATAATAGACGAAAGTAACAAAGGACTAAAGAGAGAAAGCCTGATTTTTCTGACGTACATATTGGACGCAATGTCTGTAAGGGGGGTTGGGAGGACAAGAGGAAGGTATATAAGGATTTTTAACGGCGATTCGGGATGGAGTCCGAGTAACTTCGTTGAATAATACGTGCGCAAGAGTCTCTGTGAAAAAGTAGGGATTTAGCGGTCGTAATGCCAGTTTGCTTTTAGAACAAAGGAATACGGAAACAAAGAAATACAAAGTTTTATTGAATTAATAGTTTATTTCATATATTTTGAAAGATCTAACCTAAAAAGTGAAATTATACATCGTACAGTACCGGAAAAATGTCTCGAATTATGCAATATTAGTCAGGAAGCTCCTGGATTTATCCAGTGCATGAGAATTAGGTAGCATCGGAATGATTTAGTGCTTCTTGACGTAGTGCGCGTGAGTTTCGTTGTGTGTCAGGGAGATTCCCCAGTGGAAAATATAGTGTTATGTGTGTTAAAAACCCCAAAATTGCGGCCAGTTTAGTTGTGAAATCCGAGATGGGGTTCTTCTAGAAAGAATTCCGCGAATCAGTGATTTAGCGTCATTATAGTGATTATGTTGCAAATCGTATTTAGACATTTAGATCGTAAATTACGGCGTATTATGGTTACTTGGAGGTGAAGTAGGTATCTTTGTGTTAAGCATCATAGCCAGTAATTTGTTAGTGCATTGTGTTTGTGAAAACTACGAAACTGTAAGTAATTTATAATATACTAGATTATAATCGTGCACGTTATTGTCCATTAATAGAATTCAAACAATAACCTGTTATGCAAATAAACACAAAGACATACACTACTATACATGAAATAAGGGTCTGAAGTTCTGATTCTATCAGGATGGAAGATTATTTGACTTTGGTAAATCTGTAACTGAAACTAGATGTGAATCAAGTTCACAAGCTTTAACGCATTAGAGTTTTAGTATATTGCATCCCAGTAGTTGTTGGCTTGAATGGTATTATATATAGAATTCAAAAGAATGTGAACTAGATTCCACTAAGAATATTAAAAATCCTACACTGCACTAACTCACAGACATTTTAATTAATATCAATAATTAGTACATAATTATAATACAATAATTAGTACAGTAACATCAAATAGTAAGTTACTCAATATTTATTAAGGAAGTTTGAATTCTATAGAAGTTAGATAAGTGTCTATATGCATTTGATGTCATTAATATGTGTAAAGATTTTAATACCTCAATCAGGTACTGAACAATAATTGTACTCCACTAAATTGGTTGTATATCGTTTTATAAAGTTAGTTAAGTATATTACAAACATAACTATAAACTCTAAAGTTAGATAAGTAAAGTATTGATGAAGAATAATGAGCTGTTAAATAGGCTAGGTTCTATATATAATAGTCTCTATCACTAGAACTCAACCAAAGACTATACATGAGCTAAGGTATTGTAGTTCTGATCCTATCAGAATGAGGTAGCTTGAGAAGGGAAAAGGTTGGCACTGGTAAAACTGTGACATTACAAATTACTTAACAAATAATTCCTTAAACTGATGCGATTCCACTTCATAAGCTTTTAAACAGCAATGTTTTATTATAGGGAGTCCCAGTAGGCGTTGATGTGAGTTACACCTAAAGCATATACGTTTTGGCGGTCTTTAACTCTCTTTCTCTATCAAGTA
The DNA here is from genome assembly GCA_036509395.1 of Antheraea yamamai. Taxonomy (NCBI): domain Eukaryota; kingdom Metazoa; phylum Arthropoda; class Insecta; order Lepidoptera; family Saturniidae; genus Antheraea; species Antheraea yamamai. Next base: position 18,876,174 of record AP028448.1, on the reverse strand, counting down.
AACCGTTTTGCTGGGTAGCGAGAAGGTTATTGTATGTGTGAGGTGTAATAGGGCCGTTGTCAGCGATACGTTAGCTTTGACCCGGGGAATGATTTGGGTTTAGAAGCATAGCGCATCTTTACCAAAGTACGAACCGGTAGCCGTCTTTCGTCTGACATGATCGGCTCTCATGGAACCTCTGCCTGGTGTAGTCGGGTGCAAACCCTTGACGTAACTTAACTCAGCATCCTCTTGTGTATATAATTCAAAAGAATATGAACTGGATTCTGCTGAGAGTTTTGGAGGACTTCTTTAAGATTGTCACAACTCCACACTATACTCTTTACAGACATTTCAGTTAAAATCAATAATTGTTACATAGAACATTTATATTATTAAAGATTCACTATAGAATTTCAATTCTGTAAACTTCAATTAAGTATATGTGTATATACTATTCCACAAATATGTCTGAATATATTGGAAAATCTAAGCAATTACTTATAAAATAGGCTAAATATATTTCAATAGAATGTAAAGATTAACCTATGATGCATAGAAATATATAATTAAATTGAGATCTCTATAGGCTAAGATAATGCTAGTAATGTAGGATTATAAATGAATACATAGATTAATATGTATATATTACCTATTTGTTTTTTCTAAAGACAAACCAGATCGAGTTTCTTGCCGGTTCTTCTCGATGACTGGATAATTTTCCGAACCGGTGGTAGAGTTTGATTTACACATTACATTTTGCATTGTTGTTTTGCAAAGGGACAAACAGGGCCCTAATGCCTATACAATCAACTGCTATCCATCTATTGCTTGAATGTGTACTGAACAGAGTCAGCACATCATTATTTAATTTATTGTTTGTTATATACTAACAACATTGGTAAAAGAATTATCTGTGTGTGATTCGGTTAGCACATTATAAAGTAATGGTGTCTGGAACCAATCAGAAGTTCAACTACCAATCTAAATTAATCACTACAATACTATTTTGTAGTATAAATGCTAGTGCCGATTTAGTTCTGCACGTCTTGCAACCAAAACCTTATCCACTATCCTTTTGGAACTAGTGTGATTATATAATTCAATTACTGGTTATGTCTACCATTTAAAAGGCATTAATATTTGCAATCTCGTGGGTGTGTTAGCACTTTGACTATACAAGCTGCTATGATTCCTTCACACCATACTAATTGTTAGGGCGTAGCTAGTCTTCTCTATATTCACTTCTGTTGATCCACACTGTGTTAGTGATCTGACGAGTGGATTGGAGTGACCTTTATCTCGCTCCTCGTATCCCAGTGTCTACCGTGTCGCTATACCTGTGTTGGGGAGGTTTGAATTGAAGCAAGTTACATATTTTCTCCTTCGTTGACTTTGTCACCCTGGAGCTTTCGCTTTCTTGTGAGGATCAAAGCAGGCTGTTATTCATCAGCTATTATCATCCATAAGATTGCGTTACTACATTTCATTATTTTATTTGGAGACTGGTTTCCAGATTCCTTATATTCCTGCCTCTCACCCTTAACTCCCAGCGATGCTGGTAGTAGTTGATTGTTGGGTTTAACTGTAAATTCATTGTAAATTACAGTGCTTCTAAAGAGGTGGGCTTGAGGAAGGTGGGGCCTCTTCCCCTTCAGGGAAAAAAAACCATTTATACATTCTACATACAGTCTCATGTTTAATACAAATAACTATATACTTTAATGAATATTATTAGGATGTGCTTTGAATTAATTTAACATATTATGTATGCGGTATTACATATAGAGGTTAACTTAGATTTTATTTATTTCATTTTCATTGATTGAATTTATTATGTGTTGTTATGTGTTTCCTAAAGGTCTAATTATGCTGGATTTAATCTATGTAATGTTTTCTGAGTACCAGATTAAAACAACTTGCTTACTACAACTTTGTTTCAATTCACAACGTAAAAGGGTCCTAGCTTCTAAATGATCATGGGAATAATAATAATAATAAGGGGTTAATACATTGTTTTTAACCAGGGTATGTTTAACTGGTAAGATAAAGGTATTGAAGGTAAAGGAGAGGGGTCTGGTAGCGCTTGAAGAGGTCTCTATATAGTATAGACATAGTGAGATATATATATAGAGATAGAAGAGTGAAAGAGGAGAGGTGTAAGAGGGGGGGGCGTTACAGGCTGTCGTCACCGAGGTGGGCTACTGGCGCTCTCTCTACCACCTTCTAGAGTACTACGAACGAGGAACGTCGCCTCGCCTCACCTCACCTCATTCAACCTCACCCCGCCTAAACGCGGGCCGGTGGCATACGAGAGCGAGCGGTGTCGCTATATTGACAGTCGGCGGCCCCAACAGCGTATTTGATATATGAAGAAAATAAAATGTTCTAGCATTAAGCTATCATCGCATCGTGTTTTATTATTATATAAGTATTCTTTTGCGAGAATATGGTAATACGATAGGATACTTTTACGTTTTCTTTGTTTGTTAGAATGCGTAACATGTTTAGCGAATATTTTGATGTAATTTCATAGGCGAGCGCACCTGCATCGCTCCGTGCTCCGAGTTGAGATTTTCTTAATAAGAAAGTTTGCATGACGGGTCAAAGTTCACTGCACGTGCGGTAATGCTATGAAATTATTTTCTAATTATACCATGCAGCAATATAATTTACTATATAGTGTACCGACGGGAATCTCCAACGTTAAATTCTTACTGTAGCTTATTTATATTCAAACCAACTGCTAACATTTTGTATTTGCATTATACAGATAATATGAAATGTTATAAAAGAATACTAAAAACTCGAAATAAATCCTTGATTTAGATTTAGATTTGTTAGATCCTTGTACTATATAAAATTCAAACTTTAGCAATTATAAATTCACTAACTGTGCTCGGCGGTTTCATTTACTTTTGATTCTTTCCGCTCTCTGTTTTTGATATCAAGCACCACGTCATACACCACGCCACTATATCATATCGCTTAACGTATTTTGACCCATAATTTGTATGCTAATCATCCATCCTCCTCCTGAATGTTTTAACATGATGTTTCATAACCTACATCTTATCAAAATACGTAGATCATAAAACACAAAAAGACTCATTAAAATTTGACTGATCATTCCAGAGATGAGCGTGTTCAAAGAAACAATGATATAAGTTAAGTTTGTAACAACAACCATATTATAATCTCTCCGTGGTATGATGGATTAACGGTGATAAAATCTCCGCTAACAGACAAATAAATCTGTGTAACAGTAATTATGTTGGAGAATTTACAATTAAACACAGATTTGTGCGACATAATTATTATTTACCACAAACACACGTTAATTCAGGGTACATTAAAGTCAGATGACATTAATTAAAACTCATTGGGTAGGTACTACGTATGTAAATTGTTCGTTACAATCAAGTTTTACTGTCTACTGTTATACAACAATATTATAAAAATATACATGTATTTTCAATTTACGTTGTGAACTCATTCATCAATTAGATACTTCGACACTTTTCCCCTTGGAAATAAACAAGCAGGAGAATTCAGTTACAGTTGGGCATATATAAAATTCGCGGTTGGACTGGTCCACAATTCAAAAGCTTCTTGCAAGTTATGGAACTCTTTAGTTCAATCAATACCTATTTGTGTAATCAAACAGAGAACTAAGGTTTTCGAAGACTAAACGGATTAATGGACTGGTTAACCTGTACGAGACCCACTGTAGGGCCGTGGCCCTTCTCCTGAAGGAAAGTGAAGAGCATATTCACCATGCCAACCCACGACGTATTGGCTATTTCAAATTCTGAGAATCCCACAGTTCTATGTCTTTGTACTCTTGGTAGTACAAAAACATTTGTCTGGATCAGGTTTCCTTACGGTCTCAGGATTCACCGTCAGCCGATAGTGTTATCAATTTAAATTAGTACATACGCGAATTTCAAAAAATTCATTGGTACCTGTCCTCGGATGCCGGATACAAGCTTACGGATGTCGGAATGATATTCCATCGCTCAAGTCACTAGACCACCACAACTATCTACTGGTTACATATGCCGGTTCTTAAACTAACGTGGTGTAGGACGTTCTTTGTTATATTATGTAAATATTTATAGTGTTTGAGCATAATCTCTCCTGGTGTTGAAGAACGATGTGATCTAAGATGGTAACAGAATAAACCTAGTACATTGGTTCTCAGGTGTAGCTGGCGAAACACACCTGGAAGTGGTCGGCGTCAGATTTTCAACTTAAGGATAGTAGGTAGCGAGCCGAGAATTAGAAAAAGACTTACTTCTGTAACATGGGTCCATGAGGTATGTATTTAGTCTAGATTTGACTGGATGACGAGTACAGAGAATTGAGTTCAGTGGACAGATGGCGATGTGATCTCAGATGGTAAACACACGAAACATAGAAACGTACTGGCAATTAGTGCTTCACGGCAGATTTTCAAAAGGCTGACTTAGAAAAATTCCTACCATCATGCTATGGTTTCATCGCCATGTCTAATGTTAACACTTATTGTTAAGTCTTAATGTGTCCTTAAATAATGTGTAATATTAAATTTTAATTCTGAATTCTGCATCGATGTGTGTGTCCTGGAATTCAGTATACGACTGCGTTTATACTTTCGATGGAGACAGCGTAGGAGAGGAACTCTATCGATAAATGACGCAGTGTTTACAGGTGGACCTTGTAAGTTAGGCTGACGCTATGTCTGTAGATTGATGCCGCAGTATGTACGGATTGCCGTTATATACAAGCAATGTTATGTCTAGGGGCTGATATCGTAGATTAAATAATACAACGTTTACTATCTCCCAGTCGAACGCCTGGCAATCGACGTAGGTGTTTATGAAAATATTGCGCAGTTATGTAGACACTTTGGGAACATTTGATAGTATATATGTATGAGTGTATGTATATTTTAAGAGTCCATATGGTTTTCTAAGTCTATATGTTCTCCTTTTCTCGCGTGATGTTGCCGAAACACAAGAGTGTGCCTTGTGAATAAAGAAGGTTATAATTAAAATTCGGTCCATTAACCATACTACCACCATATTTATGCTAAGATAGTCTCAATATAAATCAAAAATGTTTAAATTAATGTTTCTCACAGAGATATGTTTTGTTTAAATTAAAATGTATTTCCTTCAGTCGAGGTACCGGCGAGACGTTACACCCGTGTGACACACAACACCCGCTAGTACCTGTCTTTTTCATTTAAGCTCACTGTGAGGCACGTTTTACTTGTATTTAAGCAAATTACCTTTGCCAGTTTGTCTGTGCGTTTGTATTTATTTTAAAGTAACGTTTTATTATTGTTATTGTGTAGTCGTGCCCTGTGATATTGGTGATTTATTTGTATACCCTCGGTACTTCGATACCCCGTGCCACGCTACACATTTACACACACTTAGCGTACATTTTGAAAGAACATTGCTCTGCTCCTGAAAGTCGTAGCGTGATATTAGATGGCATACAATCATCCTTAATAAATAGGCTATAAAATGCAAAAGAGTGTTTAAATCAGACTGGTAGTACCTATGATTAACTAGTTCAAACAAACTAAATACAACAAACAATCTGTTGAATTTTATAATTAGTAATATCGATATAAAGCGTGCATTAAAAAATAAGGCATTAATTAAAATATTTAAAGAGTACTTCCATTACTTTTTTTATCGGAAACTGACATCAATGACTCAATACATTCATGTATTGTATTCAAAACTTATTGTATATTCTTTATCTAGAATTTTTAGACATTCTAATAGATTGTTGTCAGATATCTTATGTCCTTGTCATGTATATGAACCGATAAAACATATATTTAATTTTATATTGTCATATAATGTGTTGTATTTTAACACTACAAATTAAAGTAATTGTCGGTGATTCTTTGTTGTTCAGTGTTGTCAGTGGAATCCGGACGATTGTCCGAAGTGAATTTGAGGACGGCATTTCGGACATCAAGTCGTAAAAACTGATCTCAAGTTATTTTAATAACCTTTGGCTAAGTACAAGTGTCTATCTATATATTTTTTACTGCTTAATTGGTATCTACGTATAATTTTATGCGCTTCTAAATATATTTGATTTTTGTTAAAAGTGTGAAATATATGGCTTTATTTAAAAATATATGAAATGGTGACATTCGCTGATGTTATTTCATTGCACACATTTTTTCTTTTTTCGTGAGTCGCAAACGCTTAATAGTTCATGTAAAACGCTTAAATACACAGTACATGGACGAAATGTGCGACGAAAGTACGTAATAATAAATTTGAAACAGTTGAATCCACGTTAACAAGTTGGTATTATACAGCAGGAATAAACTCCCTTAATAATTACGTAACGAAAAAAAAATTTAATCCGTAAAGAACTTCCCAAGAGCAGGCACTTGATACTATTAATGGACATTCCATGTTCCAGAGGCATTATTGTTTTGTCTATATACTTGTTTAGCGAAGATTTTTCTCTATATTTTATTTTTCTTCCTGTTTTTTGTACCTACAGATAAAGAGGTTTCTTTGAACAAAAGCGAAACCAAATGAACCTATTTTTATTATCGTTGGTTGCGCCGCTTTACATATATTCGAAATTCCCGCATTATTGTGATCAGATCGTGACACTTTCCAGCCCCGCTCAATTACCCCTTCCTATGGCATATACTTATCTTCGGTGGCGCGTCGGACGCGCCGCCACCACTACTACCATTAGTGTTGTTTCCGCGCAGCACCGCGCCGCATGCAAACAGTTTGAATTTTCGCCTGGCCGAGTGAGAAATAAACGCATCGCTCTGCATATATTGTGTGCCGACAAACATTATAAACAATAAGTGTTGTGTGGAAGAAAACCCAGTGGAGAGCAACGAGAATCACCTAGCCGGCTAGCCACGTGGAAACTGCAGCGCCGCGAGGTATGTGGCAAGTTTCCTTCCTACCTTTGTCTCCCTCTTCGTAGCTGATCGCAATAGTTGAATATCAAATATAGCACCCCTGCATATACAGTCCACTTAAATTAGCAAAGAAACCCCTGCCCTTCGGTGGCGTCGACAACGCAACGGCGCCACCAATCGTAGTGAATATATCAGTATATTCATGACCATGTTATAATTTGTCTTATCTGTGACTAAGTTAAGGCCAAGATTTATACTTTTTAATTTTTAAAGGCACTGGATACATGTACTTAAGAGGTAAATTAAAATATAAATAAAATTATTATAAAATTAGAATAGTATCATATATATTAATACGTGAAGCCAAAACTTTGTATCCCTTTTTGAAAGAATTGCGTGAATGAATGAACGTGAAATTTGACATAGTTAAAGTTTATATGGAGGAGAAGTGCAGAAAGCTATTTATTTTATATAAAATGCATTAGAAGTACATTAAATTAATTAAAATATGCATTACTCACACTACTGCTTCAATTTTACACAACATATACACACATGTAAATAAAAAAGACTTTTTGACATCCGTCAATAACGGCCTTCAAGAAAGTAGTAATAATATTCGTCCAATAGGACAGGCGAAGGAATTAATCCATACTGCCAAACTTCAAAAAAGGTTGCGAAGTAGGTTGCTATGTTCGACTGCGTGTATTTTTTTTACTCTTACGTTCAAATTACCCTTTTTTATTCTATATTCAATAATGATATTATAATATATCTTATATATTAATACATGAAGCCAAAACTTTGCACCCTTTTTTAAGCGAATTGCGCGAACGGATGAACTTGAAATTTGGCATAGTTAAAGTTTATATGGCAGAGAAGTGCACAAAGCTATTTTTTTTATATAAAATGCATTACAATCATATTAAATTAATTAAAATATACACTACTCACACTACTGCTTGAATTTTACACAACATATATGTAAATGAAAAAGACGTTTCGAATATCCTTCATCCTTCTTACGTTCCAATTACCTTTTAAATATTTTTAACATGACTGACGTTGCATGCCTTACAATATGCCCTTTGAAATCAACTGGTTAAATTGTAGGTTAATTTTATAATAATATAATATGTAAATTCATAATATACATTACTATTATTTGATAAATAATTTATATTTAGTAAATTTATGGAACTACTGAAATAATTATTATTCTCTTTGGTTTTATTGAATGTCAAAATTTTTAGGTGACAGGACTGCTTTTCACTTCAAGTCACTTTGCTTCATGTTGCCATAAGAGTAAAGCAATATTTCCAAAGTCAGTGTCAATATTTTAATGTTTAGTATTTCTTTATGGTGTACTCACTTCAAATGATGATTCAATAAAAAATGAGCGAAAAATACTTTGTAAAATCAAAATAAGAAAATTTGTTTGGCCACGAAAGTAATCCATGACTTATATCTCCATGGTTACAATGATGCAGTTCAACTTGATGTAACAATTATATTTAGTACAGTTGATGATGAATTATGAACAAAAATGAATTCATTTTCAAAAGTTAATGGTAGTATTAAAACATCTTTGTTTTAGATTCATCATTTGATTCTATTGTGTATCCATTACTTTTCCAAACAATGATACTGGGCATATCACTATTCCTCATAATCTACAGATTACATTTAATTCAATATCATCCAGAAATACCACACACCCACCCATGGTGTCGTGTAAAATTAATTGAAAATTGTGTCGTAAGTTGCGATAAAATTCTTTATTTTCGTAAAGTTAGATTTACTTAGAATTTGAGTGATGATGATTTACCTTATATAAACGCCTGTTTTTTATTTTAAATTTATAATTAATTTCAATTTTCATTTAGTTTAATATTTATATCATAAAAAAAAGTGGCAAATAACTGAGTAGCCATGATGAAACCCTTTGATTTTAGATTATTGACAAAAGAAGAATAATAGAAGAATAAAGTTCAAACTTTTAAAAAATCAATGAACTATGGTCGAATGTCTACTGGGCGCCCACTAGTACAATTAAATACACGTAAATGATACACGCGTTTGCAGTGGTCGTTTCATTAATATTGTACCAATTACGAACTTTTGTCGAATATTATATAAAAAAACGGTTAAAATAACAATATTGCTTGTACAATGATAGCTTTTTAATTTTTTTAATACCTTTAAAGCTCCAGACCAACCTGTTTAATTTGTAAACGTAGAAATGTTGCTAAAGTATTTACAGCGAATCCACTGTGATTCCCAAGCCCGGCCGTTAGCGCATACGATTACTGACGTAAAATGAATTTTATATTTATTCAAAACCTTGGAGCGTCAGCGCTTAGTAATTAAACACTTAAGACCTATGCTTTAAGTTAGTTATCGTGATCTCCAGAGAGCTGATTGAGGGGTTGAAAGGACTTTAGAGGTGGATGCTGAATGTTCAAATAAATTTTAACAAAATTATTTTTGTAAGCTCTACTGATAGTTAGACTGGAAAGTCAGGTACAGGCTAGGCGCAACCTCTTACTATAAAATCGTTATTTAACATCACGTGATATTATGACCAATTGGGATTTAGAGTAGGCATAGGGCTAGTAGACAGGAATTATCCACGAAAAGTTTTAAAATATACAACATAATAAAAATTATTATTTTTATTAAAGTTTTATTTCAATACACAATTACTAAACAGTTGCAAAACGTGTAATAAATAAATTCGATACTTAGTTAATTAATACATACTTTTTTATCTTTGAAAACATAAAACGACCGGCCAACATGCCAAACATTCCATAGTATAATTTTGTATGTGATTATTGAAAATCCTACATCTATTAAAATCATTACATAGTATAAAACAAAGTCCCCTACCGCGTCTGTCTGTTCGCGATAAGCTCAAAAACTACTGAACGGATTGTCACCAGTGGATAAAGTGATTCATGAGGAACGTTTTGGTATATAACTTGTCAAGGATTTTTTTATAATCAGGGCAGGACAACGTCTGCCAGGCCCACTAGTTATAAATAAAAAAGTTTATGACTATGAAGTAATGTTTATTAACTTTGGTGAATCGTAATACCACACGGGCTATAATTTGTGAGGTTAATTTAAATTGGCCGAAATATAACGATAAATGTTAGGTAAGTTGGAAAATAATCTGCCATCTGTGGGCTATCTCAACGTGTATTACGTAAACCGTTAGTGTTACATAAAGTTAATGTCGTCATTTGTATAGACACAAACAGAGAGAAAGTCGCGAATGGACGTTAGTATTTTTATAAATGGAAAGATTCACACCCGCTGAGATGACGAAGCGGTTTTTGAATTTTGCTGTTATGTTAGTGTTATTATTTTTGGAGACATTTAATTAATAAAACTATTACATAACTAGCTATACCCGCAGCCCCGTACGTGTTTTTGCAGTTATACTTCTTTTGGCGCGTTAGGGAAAAATAATGAGAGTAAATTTTTACGATGCGCGCGCACACCGCCACGAAAAACCGACACCCTGAAGTCATTACGATGCGCGCACACACCGTCACGAAAAACCGACACCCTGAAGTTGGCTATAGTCAACATTTTGTTCCTTTGTATTAAAACTTTCAATGTATTAAACATCTTTTTATAAAATTGTATTAAAGAAATGTAAAATTGTGAGACCATATACATTTATACAAATGCTCTTTAAAAACAATTGTAAGTTCGACGCGCACACCACCTACAGTAACATGTAACGTATACATTAGGTATATAGATACTAACAGTGTATCAAATGAGGTTTGTCATCAGTCATATTTAGAACCTTAACCCATCATATAACTACCTCAGTGCTCACACTGTATAAGGAACTAATGAAACAATGACTTAAAGATGTTATTATAATGATATAATATGCCCATATTGTCAATAAGTAATACGTTTATGGTCTAATATCTTATTAGAAAGACGCTTCTATCTTCAAAATTACTATTAATAATTATAATGTTGAATTGTAAATAATGAATGAGTTGACGTCTTGAAATCTCGAATAAATATAAATCAAGATATAAAACTTTATATCTGTCTAAGCAGATTTTAATATTCGATAATTTAAATAGTGCTCATTGAACTCGATACAGTATTCTTATATGTTACTATGGTTACTGAGTTATGTACACAAAAGCGCGGTAAATAAAACAAAATGACCACCAGACCTAACCAAAAAGGCAATATAATTCGAATTACGTACATAGACACAGATATATGAATTTCAATTATATTTATTCTTGAACATCCCGTGAAAATCGGTCTACCCGTTTTGGAGATAATATTGCGGGAGAAGCCACGGTTAATAGCTAGTCTAAATTAAAATAGACTAAATTACTTGCTATGATGCCCACTATCTGCCGGTGAAAGTCCCGTGAAAAAAGCTTCATCCATTTTGGAGATAGCATTGCAGACGAAGCCGCGGTTAACAGCTAGTCTAATTTAGAGTAGCCTAAGTAACCTGTTGTAATTTCAGTTATCTGCCAGTGGAATTTCCGTCAAAATCGGTTCAGCCGTTTCGGAGATTACCCGGAACAAACAGAGAGACAGACAGACAAAAATTTTAAAAATTGCATTTTGTTATGAGTAGCATGTATACTTTCACACCCAATCATTATTTTTTTATATATTTTGATATTACATACATACACTTCATTTTTATTATAAGTATAGATGAAACAAACTTAAATAAACAACAGATATACGGTGGTTCAATATAAATATGACGGTATTTAATTTAATTTCATAACATTAAAATAGAACTAATGCACTACCATGTTAATAATTATCGATAACGAATAAATAAATAAAGACATATTACTTCAAGACTTTTTAAATCCAGAAAACGAATACCAGTCGCGGTGTTCATTTGCTAGATTTTATTTAAATAAGTGAATGGATTTAGTCAACGCCAAAACTAAAGTTTTTATTACCACTCATATAATATGTATATAAAGTGAAAATGTAATAGATAGTGATATATACGAAATTTTATGTAAAATATTCAATAATATTTGAATATATTTAAGTAAACTAATCAGTGAGCGTGTTATGAACTATGCATATAAACTTTTTGTGAGTCCCAAAGTAAGTAAAATATTTTTGAGTAGCGCACAAACAGTAAATAAACTGAGAAAGATTTTTACTATAGCATTTTGAATACATTAACATAATAATATATCGGACCTGCTGTAAACTATACGAGCCCGAACCTTCATAAATTATCATATGAATATAATTATTCAAAATAAACTAATGAAGATATAAAGAGAAGTTATATTTACATATAAGATTCAAGGGAACGTGGCGACGAGTCGCTCCGCGCCGCCCAAACACACACACTCGTATTATGTGTAAATAGCAATTATAATGAATGCCGGTATACAAGGAAATCGTCTACTTAAGTATTTACGTGCTTACTTAGTTAAATATTCGACGGAACTAAGCCCCAGTCGAAGCTTTTAAAATTTATAATCACCTTACAATGTCCTCGGGTTGTTAAGTGAATGGAGTTTGTTTTAAACTCGCTATTTGCTGACATTTTGTGTAAGCGGTCAATTACGTAATTTTTTTTTGTCATAGAAATTTGTGGCCATTTTGCGTTTAATTTTGTTTAAACTGACCACTAATCATTGTTTTTATTTTATTGTAAGCTTAGCTAAGCTTAGTATTATCCTGCAGAAGGTTATACGATAATATCAATGATGGTGTCATAGTACTTACAAGTTATATACACTGATAACTGTTTGATGCTTGAAGCTGTCTAGGAAAGGACTGGCCTATGGTTCTATTTCGATGTATGACTTCATTGCAAGCTTATGTTTATTGTAGAATTGAACTCCAAATCGCTTTACCTATCGCTTGTTACTTTCTAGAATGAATCAAATATTATTTATGAGAAGATATATATACAAAAAAATCGTGGCACCAATCTTCTTAAAAGAAATGTAATTTGCAAATAGAAAATGCTTTCTGAAAAAATGAGATCAATCGTTCAAAACAATCCGTCAGTAGTGCAGACACGCAAAATCAAGCGGCGACCTCCTCACTTAACTCAATTTAGTCTCTCCACAATGGGTCGGGCCGACGCGATGCCGCCCGCCTCACCACGCCGCAGCGGTTTAAGAATCCTTTAAATCACTCTCTGACTCATCAGCTTTTGCTAAATCTAGTTACTTGTCAACTTTTCAATAATTTCTTATCTCATACTTACATTCGACCGCGGTTGTTTTTCAAAAAAAGTAATGTCCAGATTATTTATGTGAATAAATTGTCTGATTTCCAAACGTTGCACTTTGAAGTTAATTACTATGATTTTAATTGCTACAAATCTTTAGCTAATTTCAGAAACGATGCTATATTATGGATATTACTGAACACATATCGTAGGGTGTCCTTACAATATTGTGATTACTTGTTGATAATAGTTCATAGTGATAATTGATACAAAATATATTTTAAAATGATAAACGGATTAGCGAAATGAAACAACCGAACCCGCTGAGTGTTAAACGTTCAGTGGCGAGAATATAATATTGCTTGTATAATATTAATGGTCAAGTTGTATCTATCTATCTAATACCTTTAAACAAGCAATTTTTATATATATATATTTCTACATAATCAGAATCTCGGAAACAGCGCCAATAAGCTCCCTGAAACTTATTATGTAGGGGGTTTCGGGGGCGATAAATCGATCTAGCTAGGTAGAGCGACGTATTTCTTAAGTAAACTTAGTATATGATAAAATTCAATGAACCAACAATAGATAACTTGGCATATACATCGGGACCTTTTATAATTTAATCACATATCAAGTTGTTTCATTTGATAAATAGTTTATTGATAAAACATTTGTATTAATAGCCAACGTATTCATTTCAAAATGCCGAAGAGATCTTTACTTTGTAAAACTCAAAACAATTAACTCCATGAAGCCACGACTCGTCTCAAGAATACTTTGATTGTCATCATTACATGACCATCCAGAATTCTCAAACTTCACACAGTCAAGAGTCATCTTAAGAAAACCTTTATAAAAAAATCAGGTTTCTACTCATCCCACACGTGCTGATAAAGTAAGATGCTTGCAAAAGTTGACTAGCGTTATACGAGCAGAAAGGTGTTATGATTTTGATGTTTCACGAAAACGTGCATTATAACGTGTGGGCGCTGAAAATGATGAACAACGAAGACGACGGCTACAAGATTTGTTGTGTGTTACAGGCGTCTACAGTCTGTAAGGTTTTTGATCAGATGAGACATTTGCCTTTTACGCAGAATTGGACTAGAAAAATAAAAGCTATAAATCAGGCCTTGGTAAGTTAGACAAGAACAGTTTAAGCATCCTAAGAAAGTACCTGATTAAAATAGATAATTTATTCCTGCTTTTAGACAAGTCACTATACTGAGACATATGTAAGCTTCAGAATACTTTAATTTACATTGAAGTTATTCCTTATATTATTAATAAAAAAAAAATTGTCGCTATACTTTAGTTCAGCCTAAAATTAACGAATTTTTAAATTTTACAGATAGCTGTACCCGATGTTTTCACTTTTATTTTATTTTCAGTATTTTGATTATGTCAATTGAGTTAGGTAATCTAAAACAAATTTCGTATAAAGCATGAATATTGTGTAGGAAATTGACAATGTGACTGAGCTACTATGCATGGTACCTCGCTGACATAGGCATTCACAATTCGGCTTTTCTCATTTGTGCTCGGTTCTCGTCGGGTCGCTCTCGCTCCCCGACTACCGCACCGCACCTCATGACCTGCGCCCGATGTTGTTTCGTTGCAGCTTAGTGTATGTATATTCAGACCTACATTTTGCATTATTACTGCACTATCATTAAGGAAGCGCTCTTAATTTTTCGCGGTTCAATTTTGACATCGAGTCCTACTAGACACGTACAGCTCACGCACACAAACACGATAACTGATAACCGGGGGATTATATCCCACTTTAAACGACTTTGATAATTTTATAAAAAATATTACAGTATTTTCTAATTATTGATATTCTACTTTTTGTTATATTTGAAGCTATAGTACCAAAATAAATTATAGTTTCTCAAGGTCATACTACACCAACAACAGTATAACTAAACCTAAATATGCATACGTAATAGACACAAACATCGAATTTGTGCTCAAATATTTAGCCCCTTAGTGACCAATCAAGGTATAATTTCTCAACATTCTCATGAGGAAGTAGTATTGTGGTAAACTGTATCATAGTCTAGATCAGTGTTTTTTAAACATTTTCTCGACACGACCCCTTTAGTATGAAGAAATATTTCGGGACCACCCTAACCCCTTTGATTTTCTTTCATGATGTTATTTTGCGGGGTGGTAGGGTGTCTGTACCCGACTGGATCGCGACCACCGTACACCAGGTGGAACACCCGCCATAGTGGCACGTTTGGGCGTGTCGCAGCGGCGACTGGCGATGGATAGTATGTCTTTCGGCGGTCGCCATTGTTTTTGGATTGTACTGTGCTTACCATCAGGCACAGTACAGTCACTTTGCCGAGCTACAATAAAAAAAAATGACAAGCGTTCTCTTAAGTTTTTTTATGTGTTGTTTTAATACAAATGATATGTCCTTTAGTTAACATTTTTCTTAATAAATCTTTTAAAACTTTATCTCTGCTATAGAAGCTTCGCGACCCCCCTAAAGAGGCTTTGCGACCTCCTTGAAACTTTGAAAAACACAGGTCTAGATAATAGCTAGAAACATCAAGTTTATGCTTAAATGTTTAGTCCCCCAGTGTAGGAGCAAGGTTTCAATTTTTTAAAGTTTGATGAAGACAGTATTTATGATAACTGAATCTTAGTATAGATAATAGTTAGAAACATCGAGCTTGCACTCAAAGGCTTAGTGTCATAGTATCAGCTAAATATTTCATATCTTAAGGATCAGATGAGAGCTATTCGTGATAAAAGAATTTTAATATTGATAATAGCTAGAAACAGTTTGCGCTCTGAGGTTGAGTCTTGTCGTATCAGATGAGAGTATCATTTCTCATAGACCAAGTGAGTAGCTGTATCATAATAACAGAATTTTAGTACTGATAATCGCTAGAAACATCAACTTTGTAATCAGAGGTCTAGTCACATAGAGTCAGATCAACGTTTCATTTTATGGATCAGATGAGTAGATGTCTCATGATAACTGAACTTTAGTATTCATAGTAGCTACAAACATCAGGTTTGGATTCAGATGTTTAGTCTCACAGTATCGGATGAAAGTTTCATTTCTCATGGGCTAGATCTTTGTCGTGATAACAAATTTTTGGTATATAGTATAGAGTATAGAGTAGCTAGAAATATAGAAATTACGTTGAAAAGTATCATAGTGTCTGATTAATGTTTCATTTCTCATGGGCTAGGTGAATAACTATATCGTGATAACTGAATTTTAGTACATATAGATATTAGCTACAAACATTGAGTATGCGCTCAGAGATTTAGATAGGAGAATTTTTGAAGTGAAACTTCTTTATCGGCGTTGGAAAAAATTTACCGTCACATTTTTCCGTTACGCGCCATCTTTTTTGTATTCATGTCTATGATAATAAAATCCTTTTGTTTAAACTTTATCTAATTTAACTTTATTTTTTAATATATTAATGAAATTGTTTGCCATAAAGAAAGAAAGGGTTTTTTTTTTTTTTTTTTTTTTAACCAATTTCTGGAAAGTTGCATATAGATCATTTTGCGAAAAATAAGGCCTTAAACAAGTTTCACTTCTTACGTGTGTACACTAGTACACGCACACATTTTTTTTTAAATTAGCGTTTGCTTCTATATCAAAAATAATTCTGTGAACAACATACTACACAACACCTGAATTGTAATTTGTAATAGCTGTAGCACAACGGGCAGCATATGATGGTCTTTGTGTAAAACGAACCCTAATTCCACCGACAAACTTTGCGTCTCTAGCTTTGATAGACTTTTCACCAAATAATTCGTTTCATTATAAACAAGACTTGAGAGACCATGTTCTGATAAACAATAAGCATACTCGATTCTTTTGAAAGATTACATTTGTTTGTAAATGCTGCAGCGTGTTTATGATATTATTGTATATATTCTCAATAGATAATAAAATATAATAAATAGAAAGCGAATACGACATATCTATTTCTAGCCATGAAGGAGCTCCCTAGCCAATTCTGAAAGTCCATTATGAGGTCATATTGTTATTTCGTAACGAAAGGAGTACAAACAAGACATATCTGTCTCTACCCATCAAGGAGTTCCGTAACAGTTTTTGAAGTAGATCGTCATCAGATCATTTTGTTCAATCCTGTGGTAAGCTCTCGTCACTACTAACAAAAGGACTACAAGGACGACATATTTATTTCTACCCGTTAAAAAGTTCGATAACAACCTCTGGAGGCCACCATCAGCTCACTTTGTTAAGTCTTGTGGTAAGCTCTTGTCACTACTAACAAAAGGACTACAAGGATGACGTATGTATTTTTACCCGTCAAAAAGTTCCATAATGAATACCTCAAATACATTTACAGTCAAAACGTAAAAAAAAACTAACATAATAAAAACCAAACTTAGGACTTTTGTTGCAACTTAATTACAGTGTCTTTTACTACTACAAATATAAACCACTATAAAAAATTGGTTAGTTTTTCAAAATAATCAAAAAATTTTGTGAAGTGTATACGTATTACTACAGCGGTTTTTTTTATCAAATGCAAAGCGACGTGTATATCCACTCGCTACGGCGCCTGAGCGCGGTCTGGCGCAACGTGAATCCTTCTTCCATAATTTTGTTTACATCGAATCTAAATAAGGAAATAAATTGGACCTTATTCCGTAGGAGTTAAGGTTTACGTAACTGATATAAAATTGAGAAATTTTGTTTACAACTAAATATTTTTTTTCTCAGTTTTAGTGTAGACAACTTGGATTTTATTTTCTGTCATTTAAACTTGACTATATGTGGCATAAGAAGGTATTTTTTTTTATTAAGAAAAACGTAAATTTACTGAGATTTTCATACCGAAAAGCAAGCTGTTTTGCGCGAGGGGACTACGGAGAATTGATTTTTTTAAATGGAACCCCATTAATTATAAAAAACAATCATTTGTACATCATTGTTAAAGTTCAATGGTTTTGTTGTAATTCTTACCGAAAAACAGTGAAAATGGACCTTTTTTGAGAGCGCGTCCTTAAGGATCATAGCATGATGTTATATAGCCTATATTTTTCTTCAATAAGTAAGCTATAAAAATTTAAAGAAATTTTCAAATTAGACTGGTAGTCCCAGAGAGTATTGCTTTCAAATAAACAACCTCTCGAGTTTTACAATAAATATTTGTATTTTTTTTTGCTTAAAAATCTAAGTAACTAAACTCGTAAATGATTAAAAACGTTATCAGATTACTCCGATGCAAATAATATAATCTCGTTTCAAAAGTCAAAAAATATTCTTTTTTATTTTATTAAAGTGAAAAGAGATTCAAATAAATGATACAGAAAATTTCGCACAAAAGCATTTTGTGAAAATCGACTAATAATAAGTTTTACATAGCCTAGTTCATTAGGGGGTTAACTGATAACTAAATTAAGAGACCTGCCTCGTTTAACTCCTCTACTTTTTAGTGAACTCTTTTAAAGCTTTTGTTACAATTCGTTGTTCATAATATTTCTTTATAATAGCATGACCAAGTGACGTCGCTCTGCTTTATAGCAACAAGTACAATATAGAGTTTTTGGCGAGATATCAGTCTGTCATGTAGTGGCTTTTATATGTTATTCATATTCTTGTGTTATTTCACTCTATACTTTGTCATATTGGAGGTATTTTACGTAATATAGGTAGGTTATTGTGCGTAACTGAAGTGGATGGAAAATATTAGCACAGAGCATGAATTCTGAGATGCCACAAACACTCCTTGGAAAGTTCTAACAAGGGAGCCCGTTGTTAGAATATAGACAATATCGCAGGACACTTGCAAATTATTACTTACTCGACAATGATAGTGATAATGTAGAAGTGTTGTGTGCATGTGATATGTAGAAGTTGTCAATAACAAAATTATTAAAAAAATACGGCGTAAATTAAAAACAATGGTGACCCTCAACGGAATGATAATACATCACTCTCTTGGCTACTTGGTTCATTTATTATTTATGATTATTAACATTCTGTATAACTAATTAATTGTTTACAGGTGTTTGGTTTCACAACCAACATGTTTACCTTGGGAGGAAGCCGAAACCGAAACAAACTCAAGGAACACTGTTATCTTGTACGGTATCAATAGTGTAGTCTGTTGTGGTGCGAGGAGTAAAGCTTGTAGATATTACTAGTATGAAAAGGTTAGTTGTATTTTACTATTTATCACTTTAAATATAATATTTTTGTATAATCCTTCGTATACGATGCAGTAAAATAGGGCTTGAGTTAGAAAATCTCGGCGAATTTTCACGCAGCAGAACTATTGAATTCTTGCAGTCTTCTTGTTTCGAGATTTTGTTTTGGTTTTTTAATCGACTGCCTATATTTATTCCGACTTATAATTGTAATATGCAATTCGTGCCTGGAAAGCCAATAAAATTGAATTTTCAATTACATTGGACACGTGAACACGTGTAGCATACGCTTTCTGAACAAAGAGGATGATTGTACAAAGATATTGTCGTAATAATTTCATTAGAAAAGAAAATATGTATGAGAAAATTTGGAGTTAATTAAAATTATAACAACAAAAAATGTTTGCCATTTGTTTATTTGAATTCGGTTCTGTTACAACGATGTTTTAGAAATGAAACCAAAGACTCAATGGGTAAACCGCATTTTGATATTATTTAAATTTCAAAGGTATTAAAAGATGTTTGTATTAAAAATTTTATTAATTAAAAAAAACACTATTTTTTTATAGTTAATTACGCTATATCGGCAATGCATAGCGTTTCTGTTGTAACATAAATACATATTTGAATTTTAAATCAACAATATCAGTAGTCATTTACTAGGTTATTTATTTAGGTGCTCACCTGCATGTATCAATAGTTACCTCGCTTCTATAGTTAGTTTCTACACATCTAAATCGACTTTTGGCTACTTTGTCAGTCTTGAACTATTTGCCAGTTTTGCTGTTTTCCGCGCACGCCATCAAGCCTAGAGAGTTGTGAAGGTCCTAAGCAAATACTCTTAATCATTTCGAATAAAAAAAGTAGTTGATTTAATGTTTTTCTGTTATCCAGATATAAAAAAATGTCTATAAATATCTAAAACTATGAATCAGAACTTTTATTATGTGTATGTAGTAGCAGTTTTGTGTGAGTATTATTTCTGAAAATATTTTTACTTATACATTCACTATATGTTATAAAACAAAGTCATCTGACATGTCTGTCTGTTCGCGATAAACTCAAAAATTATTCAACGAATTTTCATGCGGTTTTCACCACTAGATAAAGTGATTCACAAGGAAGGTTTAGGTATATAAATTGTCATGGTTTTTTTATTGTCAGGGCGGAACAACGTCCGCCGGGCTCGCTAGTAAAATATAAAATTGAATAACAATAAAATATAATTTAGCGCCATTTACAAGTTATAGTAAAATTGATGAGATATAAACTTCAGCACTAAGAAACGTTTGGTGATCGATTAAATAACTTTCGGTTTTGTCAATCTTAGATATAACCAATTCCATTTATATATATGGACCGTTTATTTTGAAAGTGGTGTAAGTCCATTTTCTTTTGTTTCGAGAAAATTAAAGGTTACTATATTTGTTGATTTAAAAATACAGGCAAATCATATGAGGTCTGGCATTGTTTCTATTGTTTTATCAACATTTAATTTGTTTATATAAATTTGTTTTTGGCTAATTAGACTACGATAACACATATTTATGTGCTGTAAATGGACTTACACCACTTTCAAAATTAGACAATAGTAAAAATCGTTTAATTTTAATTTTGAAAAATCAAATATCGCTTAAAATATACTTCATTTTAATATAATTTTGTTTACAAATACGCATAACAACACATAAAATTTTATTTTAGACGGCAATTACATTGTCATTACAAGATACTGATTACAAGAATTTACTTATTCTCTGCATGTGGTAGTGTTTCAAAATATGCATGATGCACCGGAGGTATATAGGGTAGTAGCTGCTTCATGTCTTTATATTTTTCGTACGTAATAGGTCTGGCATTTTGGTACAAAGGCTCCAGGGCGATTTTTTCAAATTTTAACGGTCTTCCAGGACGTAGAGGTAATAAATTGATAATTTTACTACTGTTGTTTTTTTAATTCGCCAAAATACGGGCAAAGATACGGAGTCATACAGCCTTGTCGTATTTATTTTCTTATCACAGGTTATGCGCTGTACATTTTCTAATAAATTTCTCTAATTTTTTAATATCTATCTTTTAACTTACGAGTAGTGGAAACACGGAGGGGAAACAATGCAAATTGTCCGCGGGTGAAACCGCGGGACACAGCTAGTATAAAATAAATGAAAAATAACAAAACACTGATCGGTATCCATCTGCTATGCCACCTACCTCTGTCAATTGGACTTACACCACTTTCATAATCGATGATTATGCAATTTCATTTACCGACCGATTTTAAGTTGTACAAAACATGGGATTTTTTTGAGAAATTAAACATGGGCTAGTTATATATAAAAAATTTACATTAAATTAAGCATGAATTACGTGATAGCTCATTTTTCTCAAAAATGGACTTACACCACTTTCAAAATAAACGGTCCATATGTGTTTGGCATCAAATTTAACTGCAGTTAAATAACAGATGTGGCGTAACACTGTAAGTTACCGTAGTTGATTCTGTGTTCGGACACCGCGTCGATGGACGTAGGTTCGAATCCTTGCAACTGACCCGCAGCTTTCGGTGAAGGTAACATCGTGATGAAACCATAGCTTGGTGGTAGGACTACCACTTACAAGTTCAAAATAGATTGAGACTTGAGAGCCGGTCTCATCTAGGTCTGGCGTGTCCACCATCTTATATGAAATCGTTACATATTTAACACCGGATGAGATTATGATCAAACGTTAAAACCTATACCGTGTTATTACAAAAAAGTTAAATACGTATTAAATACTTGGTTTAAAAAATTTTCCTAATAAATGCACCGCGCTCGCCCGAGGCTAGTTCGCGTTATCCTTTTTCACAAGTCTAGCCTAACGTATACCAAAGCGAGACAAAAGAGCAAGATGGCGAACATTCAGCGACCGCAGTGCATTTAATATGAGAGCTTTTTAAAGTCAGGGTTCAATACGTATTTAAGTTTTTTGTAATAACACCGATAGAGTATAAAAGTAAAATCTAGATGAACTATCTAGAACATTGAAGTCTAGCTGAAAAAAATTCTATACATGCTAGTTATCACATTTTCAACAGGAAGTTAGATGGTAAACGTTAAAAAATTTCCCAACATGTTATGACCTTTCTTTACTATAATTCACAACAAGTCAATTTCACGGTGCTAGTACTAATGGATTATTTTTTACAGTAGAATGTGGTCACACAAATAGCTTATTGGATAATACATTTGGATATACAAATAAACAAAGATGTGTTTTGGAAGAGAATGGTGATAAAGTGAATGACCAGATTACCAAAAAATATATGGTTTATAATAGAAAAAGGTAAGTGAAGTTAATTGTACTTTCTCTTAGACTTAAGTCTAAATATATGAATTTAAATTATTCATTTCGCATATAATAGGTCTTTACCTATGAAATTGCCGTTCTGCAGTACTGGGCATTTGAAATCAAAATAATTTTTATTTGGCTAAGAATTCTATTTTCAAATTAATTTTATTTTAAAAATATGGAACTCTTTTTCCAAGAGTAGTCATTAGTTTATTGATTAGTGTTACATTTTCATCGCATTTCAATCTTTTTTGTCATCATGGATACGTTAAAAATTCGAGTAATTATGGAATATGAGTACCGTCGTGGCAGCAACGTGGCACAAGCAGCACGCAACATCAACGACGTTTATGGAGCTAACACTACAAACCAACGCATCACCTGTTATTGGTTTGCTCGCTTCTGTTCTGGGAATTTCGACCTGAAAAATGAACCTCGCGGTCGTCCGAAGACTTTGGTCGACAATGACGAATTAAAGGCGATTGTGGAAGCTAATGATACACAATCTACGGCTGCATTAGCAGCATCTTTCGACGTTAGCGTCAAAACAATATTGGTCCATTTGCATCAAATTGGCAAGGTAAAAAAGCTTGACAAATGGGTGCCCCACGAACTCAATGATCGCCAGCGCGAAATACGCGTCGAGACGTGCTTTGCACTGCTCAACAGACACACAAATTAAGGAATTTTGAAACGCATTGTTACCTGCGATGAAAAATGGATTCTGTTTGATAACCGCGAGCGCTCAGCAAGTTGGTAGGATCCTGGTTCAGCATCTAAACAATGCCCTAAACGAAAACTTACCCCTAGAAAAGTGATGATCACCGTTTGGTGGTCTAGCGCCGGTGTGATTCATCACAGCTTCTTACCGAATGGGGTGAGCATTACTGCAGATGTGTACTGTGAATGGAGATGAATGATGGAGAAGCTGGCACATCTCCAACCAGCATTGGTCAATCGCTCGTCTCCGCTGCTCCTGCACGACAACGCGCGACCTCATACTGCACAGCAGACGGTCTCAAAGTTGCAAGAACTGGGGTTGGAAGTTCTCCGTCATCCGCCCTACTCACCAGACCTTACGCGTACAGAGTACTACTTTTTCCAGAATTTGGATAACTCCTTGGCGGAAAAAAAATTCAATACCCGAGAGGCAGTACAAAATGCCTTTGAAGAATTTGTTGCCTCCCGTCCAGCTGATTTCTTTAAGAAGGGCATCAATAAACTGCCACTGCGTTGGCAAAGATGCATTGATTGCATGGGTGATTACTTCGATTAATACAAATAAAAAATACATGAAAAAAAATCGCTTATATTTTTTCATACAAAACGGCAATTTCATAGGTAAAGACCTATATAATATGCATTTACGACTATGTAACTAGATAGCTACCTCGTTACAATAAATACTGTGAGAATCGTTTTACAGTCACTTTTTTATAGTTCCTGAATTCCAATTAATTAAGAATTATTCATGGACTATACGGCGAATACCCTGGATTTGAATTCTAGAATGTGCTATTGGAATTTCGGTGAAAGAAAACATCGTGATGAAACTAGAGCGTATTGGCTGGTCATGTGCCGTCCTCGAGTTGTTTCGGCAGCTGTAGTTGAGGGTTATCCATTTTTAAGCAAATAGTTTAACCGGTTGTTTCGTCGCTGCCATTGTTCAAGAGTTGTGGAATCTAATCCCAGACAAGGCAATCAAGTTCCACAAATGCTTGTTTAAATCTAGGTGAATTGTATGTCATTTCGTTGTGTATTTATGAAGTCGTTCAAAGCTAGATGATACTGCGGGAAATGTCCTTTTCCAAAGAATAATAAATATTTATCTCGAAGTTTAGTTAGAATTTCAATTTATTACAAATGCAATCATGGCTTTAGCAGGAATACGGCGGAGTTAAAAATAATAGTACAGAAAATAAAGGTAATTTAAATAAAAATGTTTTTAACATAGGTTCCAGTTTATAGAGCCGGGACCACCTCGAGGACCTGAATACGACCCCACGTGGGGCTACGAACCCTACTGGGAGAAAGGCGATTGGGTGTTTGAGGAGAGAGAGAAGAAAACTGGTGACGCCTGCGGGCAAGCCTGCGCACCTCATTATATAAAGTAAGTCTAAGTCAAACTTCATGGCAATCATAGCATGGCATAATGATCAGTGTCTCAGTTACGATTCTTGTTTGCCAGGAATAATATATTGTACAGGTTCTGTGTTTTATATTTGTTATCATAGGACAAGGTATGTTTAGTTTGTAATCTAGTGGCTAAATTACTACCACCAAAAATACTTCGATATGAATCTATACTATAAAGAATTTGTTTGATTGAACGCGCTAATCTCAAGAACTACTGGTCCGATTTGAAAAATTCTTTCAGTGATAGATAGCTCAATTATGAAGAAAAGCTATAGGCTTTAGGCTATCATCACACTAAGACCAATAGGAGCGGAGCACCAATGACGAATGTTTCAAAATCGGACATTTTTTTCCATTTGAGAGCTTTCGCTGCGTGGTAGCGTTATATACGTTGCCATGGTAACGTGGTAAGTTTCTATCGCAAACAGTTTCAAAGTTTATTTTCTGTTTCTATTCAAAAATTTTATTCTACGTTAGTTTTGTTTTCAATTTTTGATTTGTAATCTATTACATATTATAAAAATAAAGTGTGTATTTAACATTACAATAACAACTTTTTGTTGAATGGATATGGTTACAAACAACAACAAAATATTTATAAAAATGTTGCCTGTAAGTGTGTTTGTTTGTTCCGGGTAACTTCGAAACGGCTGGACCTATTTTCACGGGACTTTCACTAGCAGCTAACTGACCTTATAAGGAGTAACTTAGACTATTTTATTTTGCTACCGGCGATTTGCTACCCAGAGCTATCTCCAAATCGGTTGAATCGATTTTTACGGGAATTTTACGCGGAAATAACTTACTAATGAACTGTTTTAATTTTAGCTAACGGGCTTGGCAGACGTCCCGCCCTGATAATAAAAAGAAAACTTTGACAAATTATACCTAAACCTTACCCATGAATCATTGAAAACGGCATGAAAATTCGTTCTGTAGTTTTTGAGTTTATCGCGAACAGACAGACAAAGTAGCAGAGGACTTTGTTTTACACTATGTAGTGATAAACTGTTATCCGTGCATTCGTCCGTATGAAATTGATCAAAAATATGTTGCTTACTTTAACATGCGCGTGAAACGTACGCTGTATAGAAGATATGTATAATATGTGTAGAAGAATAAATAAAATTGAAAGTCATATCTTCGTATATAATTTGAAATATATTTATCTTTTTGGTCAGTTTGGCTGCCATTTTTTTTTAATTTACCGTGCTTGCTTCTACATAACTTAGTGATTATAGCAACTTATAAGAATAACTTAAATATATCGACAATATAGTCATATTATATTTACATAATAAAAGATTTAACAAATATTGTTCGATAATGTATAGCTTCAAATTTTCGTTACTTTCTTATATAGTGTAAGTGAGCACTGAGGGTGGTATATAGTTGGATAAAGTTCCAGGTATGTTGCTGATGATAAATCCCACCCCATTCGACACACTGTTAGTATTCACATTTCTAATGTACACGTTACATGTTACAGTAGATGGCGTGCATGTCCTACTTACAAATGTTTTTGAAAGAGTATTTCTGTAATGTACACACCTACTTATAATTTGACATTGCATTAGTACATTTAAAAAAAAACGTGTGCGGAGCCGCGGGGGACAGCTAGATATTAATAAAACTGTAATTATGTCTATACATATACTTTTTTTAAATATTGTGCTACATTATCTATTTTATAGATCATTGTTATAGAATTTACACATTATAAAAATATGTTTGTCCGCCTGACAGTGTTTCCATTTGTATTCCTAGATTTAACTCTAAACCAATATAATGAAATATATTACAAGGGAAGTGTAAGTCGTTCTGAAATTTATTGGGCTATAGAATTTATCAATATTACTTAAGATAATGTCACTATAGTTACGAGATGAAACAGCCGTGAGCGTAGGTAGTGTCTCATAGATTCTGAAACAGAAATTGGGAATAAAATATAGTTAAACTATACATTGTCATGTTTTATTTATCACTATAAATTACCATTCATTTTTCAAGTTCGCAACTCAATACCGAATGTCGTAGGTATTATTTTCTCCAGATCGAAGAGCTCCATGTTTTCTTTGTTCCATTATTTTCTCCAGATATAATATTTTATTGCAATATGTTTTTATTAATTAATGATGTTTTTGTCGACGAAATAAATGAACAATTATTTTATACTAGCTGACCCGTGCAACTTCGTCTGCACCAAATCGGTTATTACCGGTTTCAATTGTATTTTTAAACGCAAATAATCTTAAAAAACCTAAAACGATATTGCAGCGTTATCCAGCACTTCCAATCGTGAATCCAAACTATCCAGAGACTCACTCAAACATATACCCAGTTGGTATGTGAGAAATCTTTTAAAATAAGCCTAGAATCTGTTCGCAGCATTACCTAAAGTAGTGTCATCAAAGTGAAGATCAAAACTAACTTACATATATTGCCGATAAATGTCTTCCCAGTACCCCTTGTAACTTCATCACGTAACATACTGTAAAAGTTGAACTTTATCTACATTAAATTTCCATTTTGTTTTAGTTGTTTGTTTTATAAGAATTTGTAAAGTATACGTGAAATCTGCATTCAATTTTAATTTGGTCACATTTATTTTACTTTTGACATACAAACCACCTTTTTTACTGAGATACTGAACTTGGGATAATATACCTTTCTAACAGTGAAAGAATTTTTGAAATCGGACCAGTAGTAGGTACCAAGCATTCCTCGAAAACAAAACTTTACCACTCATTATAATATTAGTATAAATACAACATAGTAACTGCAAACAGTAGTCCGGTGAAGCTGTTAAGACCTTGCTAGGTCAATAGCGTGGTCAGTTCGAGAAAAAAAAATAACTGCATACACCTCAACTGATTTATTTTAATCTTAGATTCACAAACCTGAACCCAACTACTTCAAGACTCAACAACATTTAGAAAACTAATTTTATCAAATATCGAAACAACACACGTACTGATAGAACTCTAGTTGAGATCCATCTTCTACAATGCAATGTAACTATTATCTAGGTTTATGTTTTAGGAAAAAATCTTGTCACCTTTGTTTGGCAAACATTATTTATACAATAAAATAAATGTAACAACCTATAAGTGACAGTTTCGTTTACACATATTTTATGAGGTTGATAATTACGCATAGAAACGTCATATAGCCGTAGCCCAGTTATAACGTACTGGACATTATATGGTCCGCCGGAGCCGACGGTTCGAATCCTGACGATTTTTTTTTGGTATTTTTTTTAAAGTAACTTAGAGAAATATAGCTTATCTTTTTAGCTAATCTGTCTGCTATATATAGCACAATGAAAATTTACCAAAATCCGTCAAAAATTACATTAACTACAAATTTTTGACTTTCGTCCGTTATCCTGGAGAATCCCTTGCGTTTTATGAGATAAAAAGTATTCTAGATGTAACCTTGTAATATTAGTTATCACTGTGCCAAATTTCGTCAAAATTGGTTCAGTACTTTCAGAGTGGTACGTGTTCAAAGGGACAGACAAACAGGCAGATCCTGGAGAATCCCTTGCGTTTTATGAGATAAAAAGTATCCTAGATGTAATTTCGTAATATTAGTTATCACTGTGCCAAGTTTCGTCAAAATCGGTTCAGTACTTTCAGAGTGATGCGTGTTCACAGGGACAGACAGACAGACAGACAGACAGACAGACAGACAGACAGACAAAAATTGTAAAAAGATTATTTTTGGCTTCTATATCGATGATAAAGTCTACTCCGATAAAAATTTTCAAAAAATATTTAATGTACAGATTTGACCTTGCTACAGTTTTATTATAGTATAGATAGAAGATATATGATGTAATATTATTTGTATCTTATCAACCATAGAAAAGAGTATTTTTTAAGGAAATTATAAAATATCAAGGTGATTTTTAATTACTTGTCTCCATTACTGTATTTCGATTCAATAAGCGTTTCCCTGATGTATATATATAAGATAATAGAGATCTGTCGTTGTCCTCGCATCATATAAAGACAGTAGGGTAGCTTTTAATATAATATTTTTTGGTTTTCCATACTAGACACTCCTTGGTTCTCTTCTTAAAACAGAATAGCACGATATTTCCATTTCATATAAACCTCTTCAAGTTTTAAGAAACTACGATTTTTATAACAATTACAAACGACTTAACAAATTTTGTAAGTTGTTTGTTTTTTTTTTCTTTCGTATATAAAATATATTCTTAAAGTAAAAAACGACGTAGACGAAGTCGCAGGTATCAGCTAGTTATTACATAATCTATTTATTATTCAGGTACGGTGTGATCTGCGGGATAAAGAGAGATAAAAATTACAACTTGGAACATAAAACGTTTGAGAATTTTTGCGAGATGAAAAATGAAGATTGCACCACTTTAAGCCAAGGTGATACAATTATTTGTTAGTAAAAATCGCCTCCACATAATTTCAACAGACAAAAATGTTGTCGAAATAGATTCTTAGGTACTGCAAGTGAATAAAGAGGTAATTAATAGGATAAATGAAACTGTGACAGGAAATGTTTTTGAAGTGAAAGCAAGAAGCTTGAGCGCCTTGAGCACTTTTTTAGGCGAATAAGAATCATGGAACTCGCGTCATCGTACCGAACGCTTTCCATGAGCTATATGTATACTGTGTATATATGTGTACTTTTTGGGTGAACAAAAACGTGAAACTCGCGTCATCGTCACCGCACGCTTCACATAAGCTATGTGTATGTAGTATACTGTATGTATGTATACTGTTATTATCAGGGCGGAGCAACACCCGGCGGGACGTTAGTTTTAAATAGTTCAGACTATAATTCATTTCAAAATTTGAAAGAGAACACAGTTATTCCATTGTTTCGAGTTTTTACTTTTGTCGGCAGTGCTTATGACTACTTCTATTTTATTACGCCTTAGGAGTTGGTAAAATGATAAATAGATTTGATATAACCCCGATTATAAGTTGTGGTGTTCTAGTAGTCTGACCTTTGGAATATCATTCCGATGTCCGCAGGTCCGAATCCCGACAGGTACCAACGATTTTTTTTAAATTCGCGTAACACTATGACAGTGAAAGAAAAATGGTGAGGAAACCTGAAACTGAGAAATGTTCTTGTAGTACTACAGAATGTGTGAAAATATAGAACTGTGTATTTCTCAGAGTTAGAAATCACCAATAAGTCGTGTGCTCGCGCGGTGATTATGCCCATACCTTGCATCGAGAAGAGGCTTATGGCCATGCAGTGGGTCTTTTACACGCTGATAATGTATGTTGAGCCTGTCAAAAAAAGTAATTAATTTTAATTTTCTGTTTTAGTATGGCTGATAGCTTACCGCGGACCTTGCCGCTCACCACTGCATACCTACCCGACGCAGGCGACGTTGTTACAAGACAGAGCATTGCAATACATAACTGCATACTTCTCGCGGAATCCTCCGCGTATACGTCTCACTAGATCGACTATCCGACACCGCGAATAAATCATTTCTTAATAGATACATTCATATGGAGTCATGCATTCATATAAATTTCCTCATCTACTGGCTTTGGGTCCATGAATAAAAGCTTCCGAAGTATAATATTACTTATCTATACATATAATAAAAATGAAGTGTCTGTATGTAATATCAAAATAAAAAATGTTTACTGATTGGGTATGAAAGTATAATGCTACTGAAAACAAAAATGCAATTTTTTAAATATTTGTCGGTCTGTCTGTCTGTATGTTTGTTTGTTCCGGGTAATCTCCAAAACGGCTGGAATTTCACTAAGATGCAGCTAAAATTACAGCGGGTTATTTAGGCTACTCTAATTTAGACTAGCTGTTAACCGCGGCTTCGTCTGCAATGCTGTCTCCAATACGGTTTCACCGATCTTCACGAGACTTTCACTGGCATATAGCTGACCTTATAGAAAGTAATTTAGGTAATTTTAATTTATACTAGCTGTTAACTATGGCATCGCCCGCAATGTTCAGGCTCCAAAACGGTTGAACAGATCTTCACGAAACTTTTACTGGCAGATAGCTGACCTTATAAAAAGTAATAAAAGCAATTTTAGTTGATACTAGCTGTTAATCGTGGCTTTGCCCGCAGTGATATCTCCAAAACGGTTAGATCCGATCTTCACGAGACTTTCACTGCCATATAGCTGACCTTATAAAAAGTAATTTAGGTAATTTTAATTTATACTAGCTGAACTATGGCTTCACTCGTAGTGCTATCTCCAAAACGGTTCGAACGATTTATTACGGGACTTTCACCGGCATATAGCGGACATTATTAAAAGTAATTTAGTATATTTTAATTTAGACTAGCTGTTAACCGTTGCTTCGACCGCAGTGCTATCTCCAAAACGGTTTGACCGATTTTCAGGAGACTTTCACTGGTCGATAGCTGACCTTATAAGAAGTAATTTAGGTTATTCTATTTTAGATTACTTATTATCCGCGACTTCGTCCACATGGAATTTAGCAAAAATATGTTGTTCACTGTAAACATGTGCATAAGATGTGCGTTGTCCTGGACTCCAAGAATAAATATAATCGAAATTCATATATGTATGTATTGTGAATTATATTGTCTTTTTGGTCATTTTGGCGGCCATTATGTTTTATTTATCGCGATTTCGTTTACATAACTCAGTAAGCATAGTAACATATAAGAATATTGTATTGAGTTCAACGAGCACTATTTAAATTGTCAGATATTATAAACTGCTTAGTCAGGTATAGTTTTATATCTTGATTTATATTTATGCAAAATTTCAAGACGTCAGTTCATTCATCTATACTTAATATTATAAAGAGGTAAAATTTGTGAGTTTGTGACGTTGTAAGGGGTAATGTCAGGAACTACTAAACCGATTTTAAAAATTCTTTTACCAATAGAAAGCCACGTTATTTGCGAGTGTCATAGGCTATATATCATCATGCTAAGACTAATAGGAGCGGAGCAACAATGAAACATGTTTTAATATCGGGGCTTTTTTTTTCTTTTGAGAGATTCCGCTGCGTCTTAGCCCAAAATAACTCTGCCACGCGTACAAAGTCGCGAGCAGAATCTATTAACTAATTATCTATACTATACTAATATTATAAAGAGGTAAAGTTTGTGAGGTTGTAGGGGGTAATATCTGAAGAGTCGGAGAAAAAATGGTCGAACGAAAACGTTTCTTACGAACGCTGCGTTAACTATGAGAGCTATATGATTGAGTTCTAGAGAAAAGTTGTAGCTTGATAATGCCTATTACCGCCTAACGAAGTGGGCACGGGTCGGTTAGTTGTTTATAATTCAACATTAGACCATAAACGTATTACTTATTGACAATATGGGCATATTATATCTTTAAGTCATTGTTTCATTACTTCCTTATACAATGTGAGTGAGCACTGAGGTAGTCATATGGTGGGTTAGAGTTCTAAATATGTTGCTGATGATAAACCTAATTTGATACACCGTTAATATTTATATATCTAATGTATACGTTACATGTTACTGTATGTCGCGTACTTACAATTTTTTTTTTAATAATTTCAATAAACAATAATTTCTTTAATACAATTAAAAAAAAATGCGTGCGGAGCTGCGGGTACAGCTAGTATATAATAATAATATTCAACAGAATTTATTGTTCTTTTCCAACAATAAGGAACAACATATACTTTTGATCATCCTTTTACTATTATAAACTAGACAGTTTCTGAGGATGAATTGATCTTTGTTACTCTGTCAAACAATTAGGCTATACCCCTTCACAGCGAAGCAGTTATCATATAAAACATAGGTTCTGACCATGTTTGGGATATATTCTGATATATGGTACGTATCATAGGTGGTAGAGCCACGCTGAAGCTATTACTGGTTTCAGCATGAATGTGTCGGCTCGCCCGCGGTACTACCACTCTCTCATAGCAAACCGACGTGAAGTAACAGTGCTTGCATTGTTGCGTTTCGTTCGGTCAGTGAGAGCACCGGATAACACATCTCCCCTCCCCCTCCCCATTCCCCACTCCCCCACTCCCCCTCCCCCAAACACAGGGTGGCAAAGCACTTGCGACTCTTCTGGTGTGGCAAGTGTCTATGGACGGTGATGATCACTTAACATCAGGTGACCCACCTGTTTCTTTGCCTCCTATGATATAAAAAAAATGCTAAGCAAGAACGTAATAATACTGCGCTGGGAACGTGGCGCCGTAGCAGGTATGTTTTAGGGGTCAAGTACTTTTCAGCAGTTCACATAAATTGTTAAAAGAACGGTATATTTTAGACAGTTCACTACAAGCATAGCTTATTTTTTAAATTTAGTAACTACAATAACCAAAGTTACATGCTGTTCTTTGTCGAATATGTCAATGTCTACTCCTTATCGCTCTCCGGCCAGAATCAACTTCAACTAATCTACGTTCGCATTGGTTTACATCTATCACATCATAGCATGGATGTGGACAGTGTAGTGTAGTGTACCGATTCAAAGTAAATTATTAAAATAAAATCCTGTTGAATAATTTACAAAACAAGAAAAGTCTTTTGTTGTGCCTGTGTTTTCACCGATTAGTAGTGATTTTTTTTGGGACCCCTTGACCTTATTGCTAAGCTGCGAAGTGCCTTAAGCGCTGGTCTTAGAAGTTCGTCGAACCTGTGAAGGTCCGTCAGACCAATAGCGTAGTAAGTTCGAAAAAAAAATAGTAATTTGTTTTAGCATGTGTTCTTACCATATAGATAGTTCCAAATTAGCAGGCTGATTTACGATATGTTTATATTCTATGAACTGTGGCTAGATCTTATAAAAAGTGATTTCACTATGAACTGTG
The DNA here is from genome assembly GCA_036509395.1 of Antheraea yamamai. Lineage (NCBI taxonomy): Eukaryota > Metazoa > Arthropoda > Insecta > Lepidoptera > Saturniidae > Antheraea > Antheraea yamamai. The sequence goes on along the minus strand of AP028448.1, from coordinate 18,842,605 downwards.
TTTCAAAATATTTGTTACAAAATAACTTCTTTTAACCTGTGTGGTAACTAGCTTCATACGCACATGCTCTTACTGGTTCATCTCCAGTATGTACTAACAGATCTAAAGTTCGCCTTTTATTTTCATTTTTATATCTTCGTGGGTTGATCCTTCTTGTTGCCGTAGTCATACATTGTGCAAATCACACAAAGGATTTGGTATTTTTATTCAATGGACGTGACCTTGCAAAAGTATACAAATATCTTTAGATAATTGTTAGAGTTAATATACGTAGCAAGAAAATATATAAACAATAATTCTAGTTACACAGAAAAATATATAACCCAGTAAAGAGTTATAATATAGTAGTATATAAGATGATAACGCATTGTCTATGTTCGTCTGGTCGTGGTACGTTCAAGTAGAAATTACATCGCCGAAGCTTTCGTAGTCTGAGAGTATCTCCGGTTGTATCGCGTAGTAAAGTCAAATCGAAAGCCACACATAATTATATTGGTGTGTACGAAATTGATGAAATACTGAACAGTTCTGTAAACTAGATCAAGTTTTAGTAATTAAGTTACCAGTAACGAAATACAGTCAAAGATTGTAAACGATTCCATTTTAAAATATCTCATTCGATATGAGGATCGCGATTACTTGATATTTTGATTCCCAATCATATTTCTCTCGGCCAATTCTAACTGCTTATTCCGTGCACGTAATGGTGCGAATATTGTATCCAATTTTTTTTTTCGGTATCGAGTATTTTGCAAGACTTAAAACGAAGTTCCCCTTAAATTAATAAGTACACGCAGTCCATCTAAATCTTTAAAATCAAATACAGATTTGAGTATTTATATGACAAAGCTTAAATAAAGAGTCTCCAAACTAAAGAGATTTAAATATTCCTGCCAGCACTACAAAGACTAAGTCGTCGCGTTTAATTATAAAATTAATTTGTCGGAATGGATCAGCGTCAATAAGTCGTGCCTTATTATAGAACTCACGCAATATTACAAACTCTCGAAGGCCAAGAATTAATTTAACTTTTATAGCTTCGAAATCTGATAATTCTAATTTATTTTCACATTGTTATGTACGAGGAAGTTGTATGTATCTTGGCTAGTATGTATTATACGAATGTTATGTACAGAACAATCGATTTCATATAAATAATCAAACATAAAACACAAGATAAGATTCATTGTTTACTGATATATATTATAAATAATATTCAGAAAAGTAGCAAGTAGAGTTCATAACGTATCATCGTACATATCATATCATAGTAACGGATAATATTTTCCTCTAATATTTATCATTTTCAGTACAATGTCATATTGTTATAACATTACAAGAAAACTCTACAATGGAGACAACAACGTAACGTATTTTTTAGCTTTAACTAAATTATTTTCATGTCCTTCTTCCTATTCATTACAGAATTTGTTAATTCTCAGGCCTGGTGGGACCACCACATCAAATTTGTCACAGTTTTACGATGATGATGACTCAGATACTTATTACAATCCAAACTACGGCTACGAACCTTACTGGCCCCAGGGTGACTGGGTTTTCGAGGAGCCAAGGGATAGACCTGAGAATGTTACCACTACTAAAATACCTATGGTTTGTGGGGAAGAGTGCAACTATTTATACCGAAAGTAAGTTTATGGCAAATGTTGATATATAACGATCCAGTGTCGTGACGTTTGTCCACGATGAACTCCGAAACTACTCAATTAAAAGTTGGCATTTATGTATAATTTGCTTGAACTTGAGAGATGTGATGATTTATATTTCGTTTAATGGCCACAATATTTTTTAATTACAAATAAGATGATTGTAAATTATCGTTATTGATTGTAAGTTTTTTCAGACTCGAACAGATGGTGCTTTTAATTAGTTTATTGACAAAAATTGTAAAAAAACCGACTGTTATAGATATCTCATCTATCATCTATTCAGTTCAGTATCTATTCAGTTCAAAATGTAATAACTGAGACACAGCAATGCGTGTTCGTGTCAGATAATTGTCAATATATTTCTAAATTGATAATTGAAAAGGGATCCTATTTATTGTATCTAATGCATCTAACTAATGTTTATAAGTTGGTATTGTAAGATTATTTCCAAAGCTATGATAAAGTTTAAAACGAATAAAATTGAGTGAGAATTGATATAGAAATTTTAATTTCAGTATCAAAAAAATCTGTGCACACAGAGCTAATAACATCATTTACCATGGTTGCTGGTGGGACCAGTGCTCCGGGAGAGAGGTGGACGATCTAACCCAAGGCTTTGAGACTTATGACACGTATTGTGGATTCCTGGACAAGCAATGTCGTACCGGAAACGAGACTAGTATGATATTTGTATATAACATCAATAAAAATATCTATGCATCACTACATTGAGTCTGTCTCGTGCAGTTATTTGCATAGTATAAATTCCGTTTTCATAAGTTTAACCTATATCATCCTATATTATCACTATAATATTATAACAATATGATACGTAAGATATGATTTTATTCCAAAATATTTATTTATTATTGATCCTTATTAAAAAACCTCTTTCAGGGTTGGTTTTTGTACATATAGGTGAGTGTCTCAAATCACAAGATTTATGGTATAAGCCGTTATTCGAAGCCTCCCAACCTGTAAGCAGGCTGAAGAGTTATCTCTCAACAGTCATGGAAACGTTTAGAAATTTGTCTAGGACACCGTGTACATGAAACATAACTCCAGTTATACCTATCACTGTTCATTACAGATTTAAAGTAATATAAATTTACTGTATATCGTTTTATATTTATTTGCTTGACATATTTATAAATAAGTGTAAGATAAGATATTATATGATTGGTCTTTTCAAAGTAGTTTAGACAACTCTCTGGAAAATCTTGCCCGGGCTAAATAACACTTACGTTAAAATCGGTTTAACTGTTTGAAGGGTGATATATATAAACTAGTAAGCGGGTATATAGGTTTAAATAGGCAAAGATGAGAAAAAAACGGGTGTCCATACACGCTTTCGTGATGTATAGATCTTTGTATAGAGATACAAAAATAGTTGAATGAAAAAAAGTTTTAAAAAGATTTCCAATTTAATAACATGTAGATACACTTATTAATACGAAGTTAGATAATTATAAGGCTTGATTATCGAAACTCTTCTTAATGAGTATAGTCCGTTTGGTGGTGAGCTCCACTCGAGATGTACTCATTACAACTCCTAACGTGTTTTTGAATATGTGTATTTTAATTGGATTGTAGAATATAGAATAAAAAATTCATCATAAATTATCCATATAATTGTTATTAATAGTTTTTGTGTTACCTTAGTTATATTGGCTGTAACCAATTATGTAAATTATATTATTTAAAAAGAATTCTCATAGTTAAAGTAATACTTATTTTATAGCATTTTATAGAAAGAATTGAAAAGCGCGCTCTTTTACAGATCTTGAGTCAGACCACTATTGCCGAACTTCAAGTTATTTCCAAAAATATAATCACTTTTGTGTTTAAGTATGTAATAGATGATAGAAAAGAATGTAATGTGAATAGAAAAGATAAATGATTAAATTATAAGTTTTATAGATATATTGTTATTTGATTGTAGAAGGCGTTCATTTGCGGAAATTCATCATTAAATATAATAATAGACGTTACTTTGTACTTGTGTTGCTACAACGTCTCACTGTAAAAAAAAAGACGTTTGATCTTATCTGTGCGATGTTTACTTGAAAAAGTTAAATCTGAATGTAGCAATAGAAAAAGCGGAATATTAGTTAAAATCAAATAAAATCAAACGTTTTCTGTTACAGTGAGACATGGTAGAGGCCAATCAATTCCAGGCAGAAGTGCTAAGTAATATCTACTATAATATTATTGTTCAGTTTAAGATCAATCACATAATATTAATAATAAAGCCAGCTAATTGATATAGTAATTACAATAATAAAATTCTGAAAATAATTACCAAATATTTATAGATACTTGGACAGTCTGACGATCCAAATAGTTATATCCTGTGGCCTAACCATCGTTAACTTTTAAAACGTATAGGTAATATTAAGTAACCAATAAAAATATTATACTTTACTAACTGCTACATAAAAATAAAGTACGGAACAATAGTGCCTAGTCAATAGTACGGACACTAGGTTTATGTCAGTAGTACAGTCGTCTGGTCAATATTATGGTTTCATTAAACACACATACTTATTTATTGTATTGTAGATTTTTCATTTGTTAAAAATATTGTTTGATGAAATTTAATAAGTCTATATTATATTTTTTGTGTATTTGCATTCAGATTTGTCCGTTTCAATAAAACACATATAATACATTGATTTATGCTGGTCTCATGTAAAGCGCATACCGTTTCACAAACCGGTAGATACCGTGTTGTGTATATACAAGTTCCATATGGAACTGATATGTAAATTTACGGTATACGTCTAGAGGAAAATGAAAAAATTCTCAAAACGAAAACCCACATTGCAATACAAGATTAAAGTCGCGGGTGAGGTCTACTTTATAGTAATGTCAGGTGCAGAGCTCGACCGGGGCCGGGCGACGGTCCACGTTGTGACCCCTGACGAATATAAATGGAGACCCGAATGCCTTTCATCCTTCGCGAACGTAGTTTTATTCTAACTTCAAATATTGCGTTAATCGTTTAGAAGATATGGTTAAAAGTAAAAAAGGGTTCGGGATTCTTCTGTACTCATACCTAAACATAAGTTTAGGGTATTCACATGTTCTGGCGTTATATAATTGGGTAACCATTTTTATAAGGGCTTGTTATAATTTTTTAAAAACACAAGCCGGATCTAGTAAACTACAGTACTCGTCAATCTTTTTGGCTGCTCTGTTAATAACCGTAAGTTCGGGCTTGCACAAAATACAGTCAATATATATCAATACGAAACAATATTATATGAATCTTAAATTCGCATTTATTTACGCTTAAGTTGTTGCAATTTAAATAAATATTACGAACTAACAAATGAACTAAGTAAAAATGGCTATGTGGTTAAGTTATACGCGGTAGAAGTAGGAGCGAGAGGTATACCAGCAAAATCTCTCTACAACCTTCTGAAGGACCTTAGCCTGTCGAGAACTGCAGTAAGTTCTATTTTAGAACGAGTATCAAAGGCTGCACTAACAGGTTCCTATCAAATTTGGCTAGACAGGGCGGGAAACTCGAGCAGTGAAGGTGAGCGTTGATGCGCATCTCAAAGGGGGCCTCCTTAAACCTGCACCTGGGTCGCAAGTCCTGGGAACTGCTCTGAGTTTCTCCCTCTGCCACACGATGGACCCGGCACCCGCACGGTGAATCCATGGAAGGCTAAGAAGTTCGTCTCTCTCATATAGTATAATAAGTATTTAATAATACCTAGATTTGTGTTCTGCACATTTATGCTCAGAGCGGTCAAAAAGTTTAGCGCACTGTAATCATATTCAACAATCTCTTACTATGCATTTATAAACATTAAAATACTAGGGCGACTTCAGGAAACTATCTAGTTTTCGAGAAGAACCAGCAGGAAACTTTTTTTTATATCATTTTATTATTCATATACTAGCCATTGAACACATTTATTTTTAACGGGTGTACAGAGAGGGTGGTAACACCATCATTATCACATTCGAACACACAACTCCCACCTCTTTCCAGTCGTGCACTAATTGTTCGCCGCTTGCTTCTCGCAAATTCTCTCGCGCCGACGTAGCTACTAACCGCTTATCGTTTCATTTCTTTGTATTCTCCTACTGCTGTAAAAATTGCAGTCCAAGAGAAATTTAATGGTATTATAGTTGTAAATAGCTACCTACACCTTTACTTCCGAATACTTATATTGTAACCTTGTGAAGGTGAAACACTTGTGTGAGGCTGGAGGTGCTTCGGTTGTGCCATCGGTTTGTGCACTCCACATCGCGTTCCTGACCTCCACATTTCCTCTCATCATTGGCTTATTTGCGGCTCCAGAGGGTTTCATTTCTCTATATTACTATCGTTGATCGTAATGATATACTCTATAATGCTTGAACTTATTATTTGGCAAATGTGTCATGTACTTTGGGATTTTATTGTAGAACCTAATACTACTACCTAAAAAATCTTGATTTGCCACAGCCTAAAACATAGGACAGGTAGTTCTTAAATATTCTAGTATGAAAATCATGAGAGTTATTAACAAAATCGAGATTATCAAGGATGTATTAGGAAGGAAGAATTTAGTTACTGAATTTCTATATCTTAGTTTTTAATTATTCAAATGTTTCCGTCTGACTCTGGAAAATAGAAATCTTGTCAGGGTATTATCTAAGCTACATATCATTACGGTTTCTCATAGAATATAAGTGTTAACTATAAACATTCATAGAGATACTTTACTAAAATTAGTAGATTTTTTAATAAATAACCCAAGAACACACATAAATGCATACGATGAGATCACCAGTCTGTGCCGGCACCTAATAAGCGTTATAACTGTGATGAAAAGTCCGCGCCGCTCATTTCTTACGGCATACAAAGACTAGTTGTAATAGAGTTAAGAGGAAGTTCTTTAAATCGAATTGATTTTTTGTGCTTCTCGTCCATATTGTAATTGTGATATTTTTTACTTGGAATAAGATACCTTTTTTTTATTAACGTGCGGAAATCCCTTTTGGATACGCCAACCTCTCGGGGGAAAAAGTGGATTATGTCCGAGTCGCAGGGACTAAAACCCCACGGTGTACTGTTCGCCGCATGGTTGGGGCAGGCAGGGATTGAACTTGCTGTCTGACCTGAAAAACGGCTCTTGCGGCCGCCAGGCAAGATGAAGTTGTCAGGCTTCGTCTTACTATAGAGAGCCAATCTGTCGCCAACCAGTCGCCTCCCCTCGTCAGCCTCGCCTATGCAAGGAGGAGATGAGACCCCGGCCCATCCCCTCAGATTCGGCTACGTTGGAATAAGATACCTTAACTATCATTGGGTATAATAAATTGTGGTCGTTTGATCAGCTGAATACCGATTCGATATCTGCAGGTTTGAACAGCGGCATTTACGATTATTCGAAATCCACTTATATTTTATAACTAGCTGCGCCCGCGACTCTGTCTGCTTGGAATTTAATGTAAAAAAACAGTGATTAATAAAATCATCTGAATGTATTAAGTCCATTTACTTATCTACTTTTCTTTCGTACTTAAGTCGCATCGTCATTAAAATCACAACAATTTTTTAGAGATTGAACCGATTGTAATGAAACAAAGGCTAAATGTTACTTGAGAATATGCGATATGATTTTCTTGTGAGGTTTTATCTTGAACGCAGTAATTTAGCCGTGATGCGTGTTCAGACAAACAGACAGGTAGATATTTCTAAAAATGATTGAAATGTATTTTATTACTTATTCCAAGACACTTAACAATTTTCTTCTCAAAAATCGAAAAAGTACACACACGTTGGATTTAAATTCTTATTGTATGTATAGATAGATATAAATTTGGTAAGACTGTTGGCTGATGGTGAGAGAAGTCATCGTGAGGAATCGTGAACCAGAGAAATGTTTTCGTAGTGTCACTGTATGCGGGCAAAATACCGAGCTGTGTATGTATCGGTCTTTGAAATTGTCAATACGTCGTGGATTGATGTGGTAGTTAGACCTATAATAACTTTTGATATTAGGCATTTGGACCAGCAGTGTATCTCCTACAAGGCTCAGGTTATCATTACTATGATCTTCCAGTCGTAAAACTGTGCTCCTAGTTAGGTAGATGAAAAGGGTGAGATTTTCTTATAGATCTCTGTAAACTTTTTGTTTTGTAATATTTATTATCTTGTTGTTGACTGTTGTTGGTTCATATTTATGTCAGACAATATTAACCCCAGAATATACTACGCCACAAATTCACAATGAACATTTTGTGATCCTTTCATCGACATATATTTTTAAGCATCAGATTTGTATCTGCGACTCGTGATCGACCATCCTGCAATTACTAGGATCTTGTCTTCTTAAAAAAATGTTTTTTTTTTTTAAATATAAGTTGAACTAAACCCGTAACACGTAAATTTACACTGCTTCTATAATATACTTTCTCGTGCTTAGATAACATGTAAAAATACAGCATGGACGTGTGTTGTATTTTTAATTTTATATTTTATTTTTTTATATATTGTGAGTTCTGCAATATTTTTACTAAGCCACAGACTACACGTCCGTACATTGCTTTGGCCTTCCATTGAAAATCAGCGCTGCAGTACCACTCAGTTGTACCACAGCATGTAACTGAATGGGGATGTCATTGTGGTGTCTAATAAACAATGTTAATATTACTTTCATTTATCTTGTGGTTTGTGATGTTTTCCAACAATAACGGCTTTATTCAACAAATTTTACGACGGTGATCACTTACCATCAGGTGTTCGTTTGCCCCATATGATATAAAAAAAACTTTCTTTTTTTCTATTAGTTATTCTGAACATCGCCTTAACATAGTCCGGGGTAAAACCAAGGTCTGTACGGCCCTCGATCATGGAACTCGGACTTCAGAGATAAAAGGCAAACGTATGACCTCCGATTACTCGGTCCACGGGAGAAAAATCACCGGCGTTCAACTATTGTTTTGTGGGCTATCTATCATCAAGATATACCTTTAACGGGTTAGGCATTTTAAGCGTAATATGAATATTTGTATATGGAAAATTTTTCTTCCTTTATCGTGATACGTAAGACGTTTTTTTCTAATTTATTCTTCGTCTAACGTAGTCTGGGGAAATGGAATTATTATTATTTCGTTTCTTGTTATTCCTTTTGTTTTTTATTATTTAACATTATGATTTATTGAGGAGAAAACTTGAAATACACTTCATAATAAAATTGTCTAGAATAATTAATAAGATTTTTCAAGATATTCTATTGTTACCAGATTCGTTACAGTTGAAGGTCATGTTTTTTAGAGATCCTATGAAATGTTCGCAGTAATTTACTATTAAAAATTAATCTTCCAACTTATTACGGTGAAAAGAAGATATTATACTGTCTCACTGAATCGCGATTTACAACATACGAGATGCGTTTAGTAAAAACAACGAACTGTAAAAAACTTGTATAGTTAGATATAAAAAATAATAATATGTAATCTGTGTCGAGTTTGCTGTCGGCTCTTTTCGACGACTGAGACGTTTTCCAAATCGATGGTAGTATTTTATCGTTCATTTGTTATATTTTAATACATATGATATATGCCCAATCGCTATGTATGTTACGATGAACAAGTATTAAATCTACATTAAAAAGTATAAATTATGGTCATACTTACTCCACGTCACACGAATTTCATAATTTATGGAATCTCTTCTTGTCCTTCTTATAAGTGGTCGCGTTGTTGTGCCAGCAAGGAAATTAGTAAATAAAAACAGCTCTTCCAAAATTCTTTTTAATATATTTCTATTTAAAACCTTTTCCACAAAATTAACCCAAAGTCAAACGTCTTCGAAAGTTTAACACAAACAAATATAAAATTTAATCATTTTGTACCCATGGACTTTGAATTCATTCAAAGTATTATAAACGGTATTGGTTCTTCGGCGTATATCAAAGGCGGTTGACGAGTGATATCGTATTGTAAAACAAACATAAAATTTCACGGCTGCTAATTGCCAAAAAGTAACAGAAACAAACGTATATCTTATTACAGTTTGTAACATTTTGAATGCTATAGTTAAAGTTTACTGTTTTAATAATTTAGCTTTATATGTGTGATGTAACGAAACTTGTGACGTTTCACTCAATGAACATGATGTCACAAACCCCTTCTCGTCTCTTAAGGTCTGACGTAGTTTATGGATGAGCTTTTGTCATAAATCAATATTAATATACAAGTTATCAATTATAAGGAAATTGTATTAAGAAAAACTGCTTTAAAACAAATATAATTGGTTAAATATTTGTATGAAATTACAATCAATTTTAAAGTATGAGATATGGAAATTTATGCTTATGCATTCTTTGTAAGTTTTTATTTTGTTGCAATAAACGAATACGATAGAAACTCATCAAGGTAAGCTAGAATATCATGAATTATATAAATATACAAGAGAATAATACCGAATGAATATTACATTCATGAGATTCAGTGGCCTCATTAGCTCACTCGGATCCATTTCCGAAACATTATAGTGTTTAGTTTCCTGATCTCTCTCGTCATGGATTGTAAATTATTATAATTTGGCATAATCGTCACGGATATCAATATTTGCGAATGCTTGGGTTATTTATTTTTATTGGAAAAGGGATATAATATTTTTTATTGAGAGATATAGTTAATATATGCAGTCTTCATGAAGGAAGGGAGTTATTAAATACAAAATATATCTCGTCTGTATTTGTTATACGTAACTTTTGGGCTGCAATGTGTGCAAAATTGTAAATAATTATAACCTTATTTTATTAATATGATTACTGGTCATAGTAGTACATTGTGGTATTCAAATGCACGTCTTTTGTAGATTTTAAATAACGCGCTCTATGATGCTAAATATGCTAAAACTACAAGACGACAGGCCTTTAAGTGTAGTTGCTGGAAATTATTGCAGGTATCTTGAAATAAGTAATAAAATATATTTCAGCCATTTTTAGAAATATCTGTCTGTCTGTTTGTTTGTTTGAACACGCATCACTCCTAAAGCACTGAGTTCACGGTAATACCTTTTCAAAAAAATCACAAAACATATCTTCGAGTAACATTTAGTCTTTATTTCATTAACATCGGTTTAGTATATCAAAAGTTATTGTAATTTTAATGACGATGCGACTTAACTACGAAAAGTAAACGAACTTAATACATTTAGATGACTTTATTAATCACTATTTTTTTTACATAAAATTCCACGCGAACAAAGTCGCGGGCGCAGCTAGTTTACAATAAAGCTGTGTTTTTCGATAAAACCTCTTATGTGATAAAACCCATGTTATACCCGAACTATGCACCTAAACATGCCAACCTTTCTCCAACAACACAGAACCATACCTTTCCTAGTACTTAGCGTCAGCACTATTCCCAGTCCATTCACGATCCACGATACCACCCAACAGTAGATTCCCAGACTCGGCCCGTGCCACTCATAATGCTTATAATTATTAACTCAGTGTTAAATCTTCTATCTATATATATATATATATATATATATATATATATATATATATAATAAGAATGTAAATCTAATTTGTTTGTACTTTTATGATTTTCGTGAAAAAAATTGTTTCAGGGGTCTAAGAATAAGTAATTGAATACATTTTAATCATTTTTGAAAACGTCTGTCTGTCTGTTTGTATAAACACTCATCACTGCTAAAGTACTGGGTTCACAAGAAAACCTCACCAAGAAAATCACAGAGCATATCGAGAGTAACTTAGTATTTATTCATTAAAATCGGTCTGCTCTATCAAAAGTTATTGCAATTTGAATGACGGCTTGAATTAAGTACGAGAGAAAGGAAATAACTAAATGGAATTAATATATTCAGATGATTTTGTTAGTCACTATTTTTTTACATTAGATTCCACGCGGACGGAGTCGCGGCAACAGCTAGTAATATATATATATATATATATATATATAGCTAGTAATAAATATATATATATATATATATATATTTATATATTTATTACTAGCTGTTGCCGCAAAATCAAAATCAATATGAATATATAAATCTTTTCTTTATTAAAAAAGAATTTTTAAAGACCTAAAAGTACGCTCTTTGACATCCCAAAATATAGTTTGATATTATCTGGCTTTACAATTCGACTATCCTCTATGGGTATATACGATAAATGAGACATCGTTTGTAATTTTATAATTTATTTTGTAATCCGATTAGGAAAATGAAAAATGGGAAAGGAAGGCCGTGTATCGGTGAGTTCAGCAGCGTCATGAATGGAAAAGGCTTTAGAGGTAGCGGTAAGCGAAGCTGAGTGCTCGCTAATTACTCGCTGCAGCGCTCTGTGGTAGTTTGTAAGAGTCGCCGACCATTTGTAAGTGACCTCCGCGCGAGCACTTACATTTACACACAGGAAACTCGTAATTGGTGCAAGCGAGCCTGCTTCACTACACGTTTTTGGTTGACACAAGTTTGTAATAAACGCTTATATTGCGGTAAAAATGTTTTTCTTTTTTAATTTTTATCTTTCTATAGCATACATTTGCGGTGTAGTCGTAATTACGGGTCATGTTCGTTAAATGTGTAAGATTGGTGGATTTCATGTTTTTTTTTAATAATATTTATGTTTTTAATTTCGAAGCATGATTTACTCTTCAAGCGATAATTATAATTACGTGAACGCTAGTAACTGTTGTAGTTAATAACTGTGTTGCAGCCACTAACGCTCGCCGCCAGAAAACCTTTAAACAATTTACACAATAAAAAGGCCTATAAATCTTAATATAAAATCATAAAAAATAGTATAAAACCGAATGTCCAAGCTGCTGAGCAAGCGTGAGTGAATGTGTATGTTGAATGCTATGTATGTTAGGATGATTAAAAAAAAAAGAATATTTTTTTTTTCGTTTGGTACTCTGAAAAATAGGTTCCTAGACACCTCTAAGAAAGCCTCTCCAAGCATGAGTTCTTAATTGTAATGGGAAAGTCCTCCTTCTTACAGTTTTCTATTTTTTCTTATTATCAGATAGAAAAATTTATATCTCGCTTCCAACTACTTGAAAAAATATCTTGTTCCTTAGATTTTGTAGGAAATTGAATGCTCTACAAAAAAGGTCTCTTACGATTTTTTCGTAAACCCAACCGTTTAAAAGATATTAACGGTTAAAGTTAGATTATTTTTGGGAATTTTTTTTATTTCTTATGAATTTTATAACTCAATGAAAAAAAATCATTATGAATGATGAAACTCATAGTTTTGTAGGAAATTTACTGCTCTATAAAAATGGTCTCTTATGATTTTTCGATCAAGTTGAGCGTTTACGAGATATTCATCGTCAAACATCAATGCATATCAATTTTTCTAGTTTTTGATCAATAATTCGAAAAATTTCAATTTATTCTGTGAGTTTCAAGGAAATTTAGACAAATTTGAGTTTTTATTATAAAAGCAACTCCTATAGATGTTTTCTGTTCAAAAATTCATTTGAAAGTTTTTATTCTAATAATATTTTTTTTTAATTTTATCTTTAATAATTTAAAATCTTAATCGCGTTGTCATTTATTATTATGAAATTTGTTCAGTGCGTATTTTTAAATTGTTTTTCACAAAATATACATAAAATTTTCGTTCGAGGGGATTTTTGTTTTGAATCCCATTGCTTCTTCTGTTTGTCTTCTGAAACTAACGCCATCTATGTTTATTACTCTCAACTATCTTCAGTATCTACCCATTTAATACCGTATTTTCAGTGTTCCTAAAACTGATCATCTTGAATACGTAATAAAATAATTCATTCCAAATAAGTCTTATAATCATCACATAAATTTATTTGTCATCAATTAACCTACAATGAATAAAGAAATACGTTTTATCGGAATACCTCTACAAAGAATTTCGGAACGTAAGTTACCAAGAGTGAAAGAGGTTATGCGTGTGTTTTTCTACCAACTTAAAATTTTAAAGTATTCAATCAAACAAAGTGCTAAAAATTCAGTTGACCAAGTTATTGAACTGTGGAGAAAAAATCAGATTCCAACTAGTGGAGCTCCTAATGCAGTCAAAAAATTTCTTCGCTATTACAGTCAATGGTTAAAATTACAAAAAAATTTCGATAAAAAGAATTCAGCGCAAAACCAAAAGGAAATGAAATTTCAGACTGATCTTGAACAATTATTCGACATTGTGAGCGAACAATCCTTAAAAGTGCTTGATGATAATATTAGAAAGTTGTATTTGGATCAAAAATTCGGTACCCATAAAGAGATTCTTTCTAATAATGTACCTGTATCAAACTTAACCACAACTATGATGGGAATAGATGAGAGTAGTAAGTATCTGAGATATTTAATTATTATAAAGTCAGGTAGTAGTGTAACTTTTCATAGATGACTAGATGACATTTGACTAGACAATTTTTGGAGTCCTTTCTTAATTATTTGTCATCAAAATGAATAAATTCTATACATTTTCTTCGTTTAATTTATAAAACAGATCTTATTCCAGACTTAGATCAACCGTCTACCAGTCATGCGATTGTTCCAAGTGAAAAATCAGAGTCGTTCTCTACGTATACATTAAGTGGAGTTACAAATTTTGGATCTGATTCAGAGTATGAACCTCCAATTCCGACAAAACGAGCAAAACTTGATGTCTTAACTCCTGAAGTCATTTTTGGACTCGACCGAGCAATGTCAGCAGTAAAAATGCGATGTTTATTATTGCTCCGGTTTTACTAGCGGTAGGTATTAAAATTGAAGATACAACGCTCAGTTATAGTTCAATTCAACGAGCTCGTATGCTTCAAAGAGAAGACATTGCTAAAGGACTTAAAGACAACTTTAAAACACACGATAAATACGTTGTGCATTGGGACGGAAAAATGCTGAATGACCTTGTTGGATCAAAATCTGTGGAACGGCTACCAGTTATTTTAACTGCATTTGGTACCGAACAATTACTTGGGGTTCCAAAAATGAATTCTGGGACGGCAGACAATCAAACATCAGCCATTTTATCGACATTGAGTGAATGGGGTATTATTAATTATGTTAAGGCGATGTGTTTTGACACGACGGCAGTTAATACAGGTAACTTATCAATGATAATTTAATCTAAAAAATATTTAATTATTAACGTTCTAGTTTAATTTTTATTGCTTACTGAATTTCACTTTTGAAATTATTGAGAATTATTTACTTATTTGGATTTTAAATATAATCTACAATTTGTTTAAAATATTAAATGTAACGATAGTTATCTATTTTCTTTATACAGGAATTCATAACGGTACATGTAAGGCAATTGAAAAGACTTTGGGAAGAGAGTTAATCTGGTTACCATGTCGTCACCACATTTTTGAGATCATATTGAGAAGTGCATTTGAAGTATATTGGCCTGTGTCATCTGGGCCAAACGTACCAATGTTCGGAAGATTTAAAAAATCATGGGATGAAATAAATAAAACTAATTATAAATCTGGAATTGAAGATACTGTTGTTGCTGATATCATTTTGGATAAAAAAAATGAAATATCTAGTTTAATTGCACAATCCTTACAGGTATGATTTAACTGCGATTTTAAGAAAAAAAATTTTCTTGTTTCTGACAAATTTTTAATTGTTTTTGATAGTTACTACAACCCCGAGATGACTATAAAGAATTGTTGTAATTGTCGTTGATTTTCCTTGGAGAAATGCCTCAAGAAGAAATTTTTTTCAAACGTCCTGGTGCAATTCATCATGCTAGGTGGATGGCGAAGGCAATTTACAGTTTAAAAATGTTTCTATTCAGAAATGAATTTAAACTTTCTAATAAAGAATTGCACGGTCTTCGGCAAATTTGTATATTTATAGTTACACTGTATTTAAAAGCTTGGTTTTCATCAACTTCTGCAACAACTGCTGCTAATCATGACTTGCAGTTTTTGAAAAATTTATTCGAGTACAAAAATATCAATTCATTGATTTCTTCAGCAACTTGTGAAAAAATGATTTTGCATTTATGGTATTTAAGTGATGAACTTGCCATTTTATCATTATTTGACGATACCGTTTCATTGGAAGTAAAAAAAAATATTGTTGGAGCTGTTAATACTCGTAACGGTACAGATTCTAAAGCTAAAAAATTTATAATTGATAAAAACGATTTGAATTCATTAACGCAAAAAAGTCTGAGTGACTTTGTTTCTAAAAAGTCTTTAAATCTCTTTAAAATCTTTGATTTACCATATGACTTCCTTGATAAAGATATTGAATCGTGGCCTACTAATGACAGTTACATTAAAAATAAAGAATACTTTAACCAATTGAATGTTGTTAATGATTCAGCAGAACGAGCTGTTGCATTAGTTAGTGAGTATAATCAATGCTTGACAAAAAATGAAGAGCAATTCCAATACTTATTGCAAGTTATCAAAGAACATCGAAAAAAATACCCAAACTGCAATAGAGGAAATTATTTACAGTAAAAGTGTACCGTTGTGTTGAAAATATTGAAAATTATATGGCAGTTGATAATTAAATAACTAAATTCTTCGATAAAAAAGTGAAACACATGTGAAACACACTAAATTGAATTATATATTTAAAAAAATGCACTAATTTTTTGTTTTAATGTAATCAAACATGCCCAAGACTAAAAAAACTAATTAAAAAAATAGTTCATAACATATTTCTATTCATAGAAACTCAAATTTGTCTAAATTTCCTTGAAACTCACAGAATAAATTGAAATTTTTCGAATTATTGATCAAAAACTAGAAAAATTGATATGCATTGATGTTTGACGATGAATATCTCGTAAACGCTCAACTTGATCGAAAAATCATAAGAGACCATTTTTATAGAGCAGTAAATTTCCTACAAAACTATGAGTTTCATCATTCATTATGATTTTTTTTCATTGAGTTATAAAATTCATAAGAAATAAAAAAAATTTCCCAAAAATAATCAAACTTTAACCGTTAATATCTTTTAAACGGTTGGGTTTACGAAAAAATCGTAAGAGACCTTTTTTGTAGAGCATTCAATTTCCTACAAAATCTAAGGAACAAGATATTTTTTCAAGTAGTTGGAAGCGAGATATAAATTTTTCTATCTGATAATAAGAAAAAATAGAAAACTGTAAGAAGGAGGACCTTCCCGTTACAATTAAGAACTCATGCTTGGAGAGGCTTTCTTAGAGGTGTCTAGGAACCTATTTGTCAGAGTACCAAACGAAAAAAAAAATATTCTTTTTTTTTTAATCACCCTAATGTATGTGTAGGGTTTAAGTGTAGATTGATAAATCTTTGAAAGACACAATTTCAAGTAAAGTAACCATGTAAAAGATTAGTTCTTCGGCTTCTTCATACGTTAGTTCCAAAAGCCAATTTATACATTAATAAAAGTGAAGTGTCTGTATGTAATAATAAAATAACATATTCTTACTGATTGGATATGAAAGTAAAAAAATTCAATTAATTATTTTTTTTCGGTCTGTCTGTCCGTCCGTTTGCTCGGGTAATCTCCGAAACGGCTGGACCGATTTTGACGGGAATCTCACTGTCACATAACTGAAATTACAGCGGGTAGCATAGATTACTCTGATTTTGACTAGCTTCGTCCACAGTACTATCTCCAAAACGGTTGAACTGATTTTCACGGGACTTTCACTGGCAAATACCTGACTGTATAGGAAGTAATTTAGGCTATTCTATTTTAGACTAGCTGTTACCCGCGATTTTGTCTGCATGATATTGAGCAAGATTTCAAGATTTCGATTTATTATGTAATTTTAACAGGAGAAATAATTATCAACTTATTATTTACAATTCAACATTATAATTAACAGTAACTTTGTAGATACAAGAGGTCTTTCTAATAAGATTCTAGACCCTAAACGTACTACGTTAAGAGTTCCATAATACAATTTACTGCGGAATAGATAAGCGATTATTTTTTGTATAGTTACAAAATTTAATTATATTGGTAATAGAGGCTTTCTTTATAATAATATTTTTAGGTCATTGTTTCATTAGTTCCTTATACTGTGTGAGTAATCACTGAGATAGTTATTTGGTGGGTTAAACTAAATATGTTCCTGATGGTAAACCTCATTTGACACACTGTTAGTATTTATATATCTAATGTACACGTTACATGTTACTCTAGATGTCGTACTTACAATTGTTTTTGGAAGAGCATTTCTATAATTGTACATGTTCTCACAATTTTATATTTCTTTAATACAATTTAAAAAACGCATTAAATTACATTTATTTACATTCACTTTTCTATGTTCGTAAATCAGTATGTATTAACAAATTTCTCTTTATACTAAATAATTTTTAGCTTTTGACCACAATCTCATCAGATTTTAAATGACGAGGCATTCTAATGTGGTAAGCACGTTAAACCTAGAGGGGGCTGACTCTCAAGTGCAGCTGCCGGAACACACCAACAAGTGCTTGGCGGCAGACTTTCAACTTGAGGGTGGTAGCTAGCGGTCGGCGGACTTAGAAAAAACCCAACCACCATGCTATGTTTTTATCACGTTTTCTTTCACCGAAAGCTCCAACTCAGTTGCTAGGATTCGAACCTACGTCCATCGTCGCGGTGTACGCACACGCTATCAACTAAGCTTAGTCCATAACGCTATCAATTGGTATTGAAGAAGAACATTGTGAAGATATGAGAATGCTTAGGAAACGTTCTGAAGTTACTACTGTATAAATAATCTGCAAATATATAAATAACTCTTAGTATATTTGAAATTATAAACCTTAACACTGTTGCCCGATAAAGATAGACATACCAAGGATATTTTCATAAAGAAAGTTTTTATGCTCTTTTGTTACACTGTCCATATTGTACTATCATTAGTGATTAGGTAGCGCTAGACTGTATTTTATTATTTACATTTTATATTATAACTAGCGGGCCCGGCAGACGTTGTCCCACCCTGATTTAAAAAAAATTCTTGACAAATTACATATCAAAACGTTCCTCATGAATCACTTTATCCACTGGTGAAACCCGCATAAAAATCCGTTGAGTAGTTTTTGAGTTTATCGCGAACAGACAGACAGACAGACGCGGTAGGGGACTTTGTTTTATACTATGTAATGATTCGACGCGGACACGGCACGGATGAGTGTTAATATATTTATATATTTCATTTAACTACAATCTCATTTTATATATTGTTCGAGATGGCTCGGTAAACCGAGAAGGGACTGGATCTCAGATTCAGTTGTTGCAACACATCCATAACTCTTGAGGACTTTCTCAAACTAACTAACCAGACTACCACTAAAAAATTATTTACATTCATACCTTAGTTTGTTCGTAATGGTTTTCTTCGTAGAAATCTTGGATTGGTTGTAAAATTGAAATCCACATTTATGAACGCGGCTTCTAAATACATTACTAAACTTAACTCAACATTATTATTATTAGATTATTATAATAATTGTAGCTTACATTACAGTAGAGGCGTTCAGAGCCAAGCTTATATAACAGAAATTAGATTAAAACTTATTAATAAAAATTCTGTAACATTCGAAAATAAGTTAGAAAATAAATTACATTTTCATGTAGATTATATCTCAAATAATTTATTAATCTATTCGATTTTTGATTATAAGGTAGACCGTATTATAATTTTCAGTTAACAAAGGCGAAATAAAAAATGGATATTTTACCTGAGAAAATATCTTGCGGTTGCTATCTCATTATTTCAGGTGAAATCTTTGAGAATAATCCGGGATTAAGGATTCCGTGATAAATCAGCTGCTGCGCTCGGCTTACCGGTTCGATTCCCGCTTACCGTGGTAAATCTGTTTGATTTTGGCAGTCGCTGTCAAATGGACAATTAATTCTTTTGTAGAATCGTGACCCGTGCTCAATGGGGCTTCCTGTCTGAACACCTCAGGAATTATCCCATTTTGAACCTTATTAACGCCCTAAAGAGGACGTACTTTCAGAAATCCTGCCGCAATGTTCACATGTACACTATGTAAGAGTGTATTCTCGTACAAAATGTCGTGCTTCTAGTCTCCTTAGTTTAAGTTGTGCCGTGTCTTCTCAGTAAGTAATTAATTAATTGGAATTTTAGTAATTGCAGGTGAACTTGAGAGATGAGCACCAATGCACGCCATTGTTGGATATGATTAGGTAACTCTACTAGCTGATCTACATAATAATATTAGCGACCCAGCCACGTGTTACAGTTGCTACATATTGAATTAAAATAATAATTATAACAATCGGTCCTACAGTTTTCTGTCGACAAGCTTATTTAAAGCGCTATCTTTTCGAGACTGACGAAACTTACAATTAATAGTAATAATCTCAATCGTTTAATTTGTAATCAAAGAATATTTAGGCCATTGATCGAAATATAAATTATCTTATATTTCAAGCTGGACCGAATTGTATGTAAATGCCAACTTTTATGAAGATTGGTTTACTACTTTCGGAGTTCATCGTGGACAAACATAATGGACTCTGGATTTTTATATATTTAGAATAATGCCTGCGTATAAATATGTTACTGCTGACATTTACGGACATAACAGTACGCTGTACCAACTAAATTATTAAATATATACCAATTCTGAAAGTAATTTTACACGTCACTACATACGAGGAACTAAAGCGAAATACTATTTTGTCTGTGTCGTAATCCGGTTGGAAACGAGTGCCCTCGCAGCCGGCAATAAATTCACTATAATCACCAGAAATTTATGAACGTGAAAATTACAATCGATTCCTAAAACAGGTAAAACAATGTGTATGGATAATTTTATTACGCCCATGTGTCTACAGTTACATTATATTATTGTATAATTTTATTATATTTAATTCTCGTATCACGTTGTAGGTCGCGATGAACTGCGAAACTGTAGAAACGATTTTCACGTTCTTTTTTTTAAATGTGTGTTTTGGTGGGGTGCCTCATACAGGATGTTTTTTATGTTTATTTTTTATGAATGAATTGCAAAATCAACTATTTTTATATTCCATATAGTACAACGTATTGTGTAACGTCCATTCTACCTTATTTAATAAAGGTGCAATGCTCATAAAATATCTTTTTTCTGCGTCCAATAGATGACGTCGTATATCGATGGGTCCCTGGATAGGTTGGATTTACAATTGGAAACAGTGGGTGTCACTGCAATCGAGTTCTAAGCTATAAAAGATTTTTCGCGTTTAGAAATACAATACAGACGAAGTTGCGCGGGACAGCTAGTGTTATGTAAATAAAATAAGAGGTTTGCCATTATGCGCAAATCACGCAAAAACTACGGGACGGCTATCTATTTTTTTTAGTTTTACCTTTCAAACACTTCATTATTATTTAAAGAAAGATTGTCACGATATCCTCACTTAATGTAATGTCATTAAAGTTTAAAAAAATATATAAGCAATTTCAACAATATGTGCAGGGTGGCATGCGGTGTGGTGCACATACGCAGGAGGGGGAAAGTAAACTGATAATATTCGTTTATAAAGATTTTTTCTAAATAACGTATATTTTTTCTTTTAATCTTTTTTGTGTTCTAAAATATATTGTTAATATAATAAATAACGCAGATGAATATCGCGTATCAGTTTGTATTTAATGTTTATTTGACGGGCTCGCTTGGCACATTCTCTGATCTAAGGATGTTTGTAAATTGTATTTGTAAATTCTATTCTACAAATAAACCCTACATCGATTAAACATACTTTACAACTTAATATTTTAATTAAGTACATGTCTTAATTTAGAGAAAAACATTTTTTAAAGTCAAGCTATTTTCCATCGCCACAAATTTTTTCGTACGTCTATCGCATGTCGCATTACAGCCACCGGCCGAGGAGTAGGAGTAAAGTGAAAGGCGCTCGGCCGAGCAGCCAATGCTAATATGGTAGTGCTCATGGCTCAATTAAAAATGATTCAATTATTTAAATAAACATTGTGCTCAGTTTTTAACATGCGTCTACCTACCATTTCATATTCTGTAGTCTAATACGCAGATAGAAATTAAAATGTATAGTTTGATATCTTGTCTACTATTGGTTTCCTATTATCATTCCCATTTTCCAATCAGTAAGTTAAGAATAAAAACGCGATTTTGATACCCTAAATCGAATAATTTTCAGTTAAATGCCTACGATCCGAAAAAAAAAAATTCGCTTACATCGTGGTTTCACGAAACCAGACAATTTGTTTCTTAAATTATATTTCACATCTTAGAAGGGCCTATGAGGTGTTAAGGGCAATGAGCAACTTTAGACTAATAGATCTATCAAACAATAAAGTATTTGTAAAACGCGAGGAGAAGGGACGCGACGCGGTTTACTAAAAGCGTCGATAATAAATATTTTCATACATATCTGTACCGGTTGTGCGTTTATTCTGGTTACCGGAGGACATTTGTCACTGTTTAATGCGGTTCCGAGGGATATTAATGCTCGCACGAGCTCGGGTTCTTGTTGTGATTTCAACAAATATGATATACATACTCTACATTCGATTGCTCTACAATATTTTATTAATGCTATCCTTATTTATGAACAAATTTTACTTATTCTTCCCAAGAGATTGTACATTTTGCTTTTTTTTGCTCGATAACAGTAGTTCAAGTATTTGTTATAAACATATCTTCTTGTAATGTAATGTATTATTTATACAAAATAGACAACAAATTATTGAACTTATCATTATTCTGATATTTATTATCAGTTATGTTATGGGCATTATAAAGTCAGTTGGTATTATCGTATCGTTATTGTAACAAGCAAACGTTATACACCAATCAATATGTGTAACAGGAAGAGCAATTCGCGTTGCTTATATTACGAGTATTCATTTTCTACGCTATAAAACAACAATTACACAACAGAAAAGTAACTGGCAACAACAATTATTAAAAAAAAAACGTAAGAACGTAACTTTAATTATTGATTTATAGCTGTAATATAAATACCTGTAATTAATTCCATTAAAATTAGTGAATTATAACATTTTATTGTATATAAAGTTATCACACGTGTAAAAACTAAATTATTTAGAATCAAATTTAGAAATATATGATATGTAAGTTATAGACAGTGTCCTGATTGACTCATCATTACCCAGCGTAAAACACTTATCAGGGATAGAATTATGAAATATAGTGAGAGGACGTATGGATACCTCAGGGTGTTTTCATAATTCAAATCTTAAAGGTGGCAAATTTTGTATGAAGATATAATATTTCTCAGGCCAGATTTAACTGGTACTGGTACTTCTGGACAGAATTAACGAAATATATATTTTAGTATTCTCAAAATTTCTTCGTTTCATTAAAATCGGTCCACTCTATCAAAAGTTATTGTAATTTTAACGGCACCGCGACTTAAGTACGAGAGAAAAGTAGATAAGCAAATGCACTAAATACGTTCAGATGACTTTATTAGTCATTGTTTTGTACATCAGTTTCCACATGAACGAAGTCGCGGGCACAGCTAGTATCTATAAATTACTAACGAAAAACTTAATAAGTTGTGTAATAATTTGTTTTTCGAGTTTTTTGCAGGGTCTTTGTCTGTTAGATAGTGGATTTTATATTTTCTTCATAATCTTGTGTTCTTTGACTCTATATTATGGAATATTAGTGATATTTTACGTAATATAGTTCGGTTATTGTGCACATATTAAGTGGATGGGAAATAAAAGCTGCCTGGAAAGTCCTAACATGAGGGCCACCATCTTGCTAGAACATTGAAATTATCACAATACACTTGTAATATGATTACCTACTTGACAATGGCAGTAAAAATCTGGAAGATAGGTTGTAAAAAATAAAATAAATACAAAAAGTTATTTTTTCTACCTACACTGTAGTGGCAACACCCATATGATATTCGCCAATGTAGTTTGTCACACTGATGTGCTAAAAGGGACACAAATAAACATTTGCATATCCATTGAGCGGTCCTTTGCATTTATTCGAGTTATAGGCAGACATTTGTCAATGTGTAATGCGGTTTCGAGCGATATTAATTCCGTTTGTAACAGCACCCGCAGGATATTGAACTCGTTTTTAAATAATTGCATTTATATCTTAAGCTTTAGGTACAACTAGCGAGCCCGGCGGAGGTTGTTCTACCTTGATATTAAAAATTATACACCTCAACCTTCCTCATGAATCACTTTATCTACGGTAACGACCGCATAAAAATAAGTTCAGTAGTTTCTGTGCTTATCGCGAACAGACAAACAGACAGAAAGATGCGGCAGAGGATTCTGTTTTATAATATGTAGTGATACTGCACAAACAAAACAAGCCATTATTACAAAGATGTATAAGAGCTACATTATAAAGCCTCTCTGACCATTATCTAATGTTTGTTTAATGTGTTAAGTTTATTGAAGTGAAACTTCTAATACGACTTTCAACAAAGTTGCGTTAAACGTTTAACGTTACTATGGAGGGGGTATGAAAGCACTGTTGCGTTAAACGTTCAACGCTCCTGGGGAGGGGGAATAGAAAGAGACAGAGCGAGAAAAATAATCAAACATTTCGTATCTTACTTTAGTTATCATAATCCCATTGTAAATGTTATAGATTTGGATATTTCTCCACTCGAAAAGGTGGAGTTCCGATCGGGCCGTCGTCGAGTACAGACGTGCCTCCGCTGCGTCCGCTACTCTCGCCGTCCGATCAGCTATCTCGCTCTCGCGCTCGCTTCACTTCGCCTCCGACGCTCTCGCAGTTAGTCGTGTCCGCGCTTCGCTCGCGTTCAGTCGGTCTCCGCGCGCCGTACGCACAGTGCTGTCTTCGAGTCTCGTGTCGCCCGCTTCGTGTTTACGTTGTGTCGCGCCGCGCTTCTTCGCGTTCAGTGCCGTGTGTGTCGCGTTTAGTGCCGGTTGATCGTCGCGTATCGTGCGTTACGAACACTCGTGTGTGTCCGCCGCGAATCGTCATTTGCCGTTACTAGCAATAGTAACAGGTTGTCAATTGGTACAATAACAGACTGTCAATCGTAAGGCGCTCGACTTTAGAGCGTATCAAACCGCACCTTTCGGTGCGAACCCGGGTTAATTTCTTTTGAAAGTCCAGTCGTCTGGCCAACTCACGGATACCTAACGGTGTAGACAACGAACTGAGTTGGAGCGACCTGTCCGCTCGCCGTAGGCCCCGCGGCCTACTGCATTGACAGACGGGCCTGGGTAGCTTGGCCTTGGCGAAGTCGCCTAGTCAAGTCCACGGTGTCTCCCTCCCACCCACCTGATCCCCTCATTCCATCCTCGGGTGTCTGTTTGGGCGTAGCCCGGTTTACCGGTCTGCGTTCTCGGCCCCGGGATTGCTAGGGCTCTCCCTCTAGGCTTTGTAGGCTCTATACCGTGCGGCATTGCACTTCGCCCACAGGTATTTTGGTCCGGACTCGGATAGTCCCGTAACTTTCCGTTCAGGCGTGCCCCCCTGCCCCTAAGGCAGGGAGGTTTGTTTCGCGGCCCCCCGCAAGCCATCGAAATGGCTTCTCAACAACAAATAGAAGATATCATAGCGTCGTTTCGCGCGAACTATCCCGCGGTCGACGCGAACGCGATTTTTAGTTCTATTTTAGCCCCGTCCTCGGAGGACGAAACCTATGTGGCCCGCGTGCCTACCGCGAACGCGTTCGCTCACCTAGATTCACCCTTGTCGCCGCTTAACGACGATATGGAGATAGATACCGCGTCACCCGCCGCGTCATCCGAGCCTCCCGCGTCCGCGCCCGCGCCCGAAAACGACGGTTACGTAACCGTCGCGAAAAGTAAGCGTAAAAAGACCGCGCAACCCGCCTCGCCCACGGACTCAGATTCAGGCCCCGGAGGCCCCGCCGAAAAAATTCCATGCCGCGTAGTAAATGTAGACGGCACCCGGGTGCCGACCGCGACACCGACACCTACAACACACAACACTCGACCGCGCTCGGGCAGATCCAGCCCTATCGCCGTCTCACTCACACAATCACAGACCGCGGACAAGAAGCCCCGCCCACCCCCGCCAGTCACGATTCAAGACAAGTCGCGGTGGATCGCCATCTCCACCGCACTTAAACACCTAGGAATACACTACACTTCCGCACTGAACACCCAGGCCGGAATTCAAGTTAAGGTCCCGAACCCACAGCAACACCGCAAACTCACTGAATACTTACGCGACCACAAACTCGCGTATTTCACATACACGTTAGAGGAGGAGCGCCTCCTACGAGTAGTATTACGCCGCATCCCGGCAGAAATCCCGACAGACGAAGTGTTAGCGTTCCTTAAGAACGAAAACTTCCCAGTCCGCGAGGTACACCGTATGTACCACCCAGTCACAAAAACCAAGTTTAATTTAGTTCTTGTCATCCTCGACCGCACTACGGAAGGCAAGAAGATTTTCGACATTACGTCCGTGTGCGGTCTCACGGGCGTAACAGTAGAGCCCCCGCGCAAGTCACACACGCCCTCGCAGTGCCACAACTGCCAGGGTTACGGTCACACGGCTAGGAATTGCCACCTGCGTCCCAGATGTGTCAAGTGTTTAGGAGATCACTCCACTAGGGAGTGCCCTCGTACCCCGACCTCCGCAGACCCTCCGAGTTGCGTTCTGTGCGGGACCACGGGCCACCCCGCGAACTATCGCGGCTGTCCCCGCGCGCCCCGCACGCAACGCCCCCGGCCGGGGCGGCAGGCGCCCAGGGCGCCCGCCGCCGCCACCCGCCCTCCACCTCCACCACTCATGTCCGTAGAGGCCTTCCCCGGCCTGCCGGGTGCCTCTCGCACCCCGGCAGCGCCCGCACCCATCCCACGCGCGTCACCCTCAGTGCCGCGCGTGGCACCCACTATATCACGCGTGACACCCTCTGTGCCGCGCGCGCCCCAACCTGGGCGGGCCCCTATGGCCCCCTGGGCTCCTAGATCCCAACCGCAGGCTCCCAGGCCACAAACACAGCCGCAGCAGGCTCCCAGACCACACACACAGCCTCCGCAGGCGAAACACACACAACCCGACCTCTTCTCCCCGGCCGTTATCGCCGGATTCACACAATTAAACCAACTATTCGCAGTTCACGAATTAGAGGAGGTTATCGCGTTCGCCTCCTTGATGCAATCAAACCCACAAACGGGAGCGTTTAGCGCGATCTTACGCTTCCCGAACATCGCGAAAACATTACACACTATCGCCCGCTCGCAAGCCACAAACACCTACACGAACTAATCATGTCTGCCATGAATAGAATAAAACCGCGCGGTCTATCTCTTTCATTTTTTAATGCCAGAAGTCTAAAAACACAGCGCGATCTAGTAGCTGCCTTTTTACGCGATAGACAAATAGATATCTTCCTCGTACAGGAAACGCAATTAAAACCGAAAATGCGCAACCCCGCGATCGCGAACTATAGTATAGTTAGAAACGACCGCGCCACCCGCGGGGGTGGCACGCTAATCTATTACAAACGCTCGCTCTACTGCATGCCACTAGAATCGCCCGCTCTATCCAATATGGAAGTGTCAGTGTGTAGACTAGGGATGACCGGTCATCCGTCCGTTATAATAGTTTCCGCGTATCTGTCGCCGAACAAAGTTCTATTAAAAACCGACTTAGAAGCGCTATTCAACTTAGGAGACTCCGTCATTATAGCGGGGGACCTCAACAGCGGACACGTCCTCTGGAATAATCCGACTACTTCCCGCAACGGGAGGATACTCGATAGGCTAGGGGACGATCTAGCTTTTGACGTCATAGCCCCTTCGGAACCCACTCACTTTCAGGACAACTGTCGCCCGACAGTGTTAGATATAGCTCTTTTCAAAAACGTCACGCTTCGGTTACGACTCATACAAGTCGTACACGAACTTGACTCAGATCACCGCCCGGTAGTACTACTATTAGGTTCGAGCTCGGACACCACCCCGCCGTCGGTCAGGGTGGCCGACTACGCGAAATTACAACGATATTTCAAAGACAACCCGACGTCAGTAGGATTAGACAGAATACCGGACGTGTTAGTGTCGAAAGCTGACGCGGATTCGGCCATCGATTCCCTGGTCGACTATCTCCAGACCGCCGTCAGGGAGACCTCGAAAGAGGTACAAGCGGCGAACGATCGCCGCTTCATACTCCCGGACGACGCGAGAGCGTTGATCACGGAAAAGAACGCCGCGACTCGAGCCCACGACACCTACCCGTCCGTAGAGAACCGCGAACGCTTAAAGTCATTACGCAAACAGGTTAGAACTCGCATCTCCGAGATCCGGGCCGACAGGTGGGACAGGGTGCTCGAGGACATCGAGCCGTCCCACCTGGCGTTCTGGAAACTCGCGCGAACATTCAAATCAGATATAGTCATTCCGATGCCCCCTCTCGATAGAGGCCCCGGTCTGCCTCCCGCGTTCGATAGTATAGACAAGGCGGAGTGTCTCGCCGCGAGTTTAGAAAAACAATGTTCACCGAACACAGTAAACACTGACCCTTCACATATTGAATCGATCGAGTCCTCGGTAGAGCGCGTGCTCAGGGCCCCCGCGGCGGATACCCTAACCCCTATCACGTTCGTCGAAGTATCGGATGCCATCAAGCGTTTAAAGCTTAGGAAGTCCCCAGGTCCCGATGGGATCAGGAACGAGGTTCTGAAGCTCCTTCCTGACCGCATCATAGCTCTACTGGTCTGCATCTTCAATGCGGCCATGTCCCAGGGTCATTTTCCAGCCGTCTGGAAGAAGGCCGTAGTGATAGGCATTCACAAGCCCGGCAAAAAAGCTTCGCTTCCCGATAGCTATCGCCCTATTAGTTTATTAG
The DNA here is from genome assembly GCA_036509395.1 of Antheraea yamamai. Lineage (NCBI taxonomy): Eukaryota > Metazoa > Arthropoda > Insecta > Lepidoptera > Saturniidae > Antheraea > Antheraea yamamai. Next base: position 18,814,166 of record AP028448.1, on the reverse strand, counting down.
ATACGATAGGCAAACTATACGAGCGGCTCCTTCTGAACCGTCTCCAGACCTCCATGTCAGATCTAAATCTGCTACCACCGGAGCAGTTCGGATTTCGCGCCGGCCACTCATGTACACATCAAATACACCGCCTCACGGAGTACATTCACGCCAGATTTAATGACGATCCCGACACCAACCCGAATCCGGAAAAACCTAAACCGAAACGCACAATAGCAGTCTTCTTCGACGTCGCCAAGGCCTTCGATAAGGTCTGGCACGAAGGGCTCATACACAAGCTTATTAGTTCTCGTATCCCCGATAGATTAGTGCATTTAATCCGCGATTACTTATCAGATAGGACTTTCCGCTACAGAGTGGAAGGTGAAGTGTCCTCACCCCACCCCATACGCTCAGGCGTGCCCCAAGGGTCCATTCTGGCACCCTCCCTCTTCAATCTGTTCGTCAGCGACCTACCTCGGCTCCCGGGGGTAGAGGTAGGTTGCTATGCTGACGACACAGTCATCTACGCTTCCGATTGGTTTCCGATACGACTTAGGACACGCATCGAAGAAGCCGTTAGCACACTCGGTGATTGGTTTCTTCGATGGCGTATAGAAGTAAATCCCGATAAAAGCGCCGCGATATTTTTCGACCCCATATGCCGTAATTACGAAGAGCGCAAATTAGAACCCATCAGGTTATACGGAGTCGGCATTCCGTGGAATAAGCAGATCAAATATCTAGGAGTTACGCTAGACAGACACCTCACGTTCGGATCTCACGTGAAGCGAGTACGCAACAAGGCCGCTATGGTCATGGCTCGCCTATACCCATTAGTTTGTCACAAAAACAAGATGTCCCTAAGACATAAACTCACTCTTTATAAAACTTGCATTCGTCCGGTTTTAACGTACAGCTCACCCGTCTTTGCACATATGTGTCAAACTAACTATTTACCGTTGCAACGAATTCAGAACCGGTTCTTACGTAAAGCCACCGGGGCTCCGTTCTACGTCCGGAACGAGGATCTCCACAGGGACCTGGAGATGCCCTCTATCTGGGCGTACGTAAAATCACTCACTACTAGCTACTTAGAAAAAGCCGCGAATCATCCCAGTCCGTTAGTGGTATCCGCCACGGATTACGCAACCGTACCGAACGCTGCGCGATATAAAAGACGTCCGCGACATATTCTCACCGATCCTCCCGACGAAATAACGGCAGCCAACGATCAGTACCAGCCTGTCTCTCCAAACAGAGCGTGTTCACGCCCACGCCCGCGTAACCACAGATCACGCCGCCGTGGTCTGGGGGTAAACTTCGCTCCCGCACACTTGATTAGGCCCCCCTCGGCAGCGGCTCAAGCCTAGGTCCGATCCCTCGGCGTGGAGCCCTTGAGTACGCTGCTCGCGCGATACAGTGACACAAAAATTTACATCACTGCTACAACACTACACATATCACCTCCACACACGTGCACGCTCACACGCTTACACATAAAAGTGGAAGGGTTTTGTTTTTTTCCCTTATCGAACTGAAATAGTTCAGAAATTTTCCGACACAAAATACACATAAGAGTTATCGAGACACGCATGCCTGGTACACATGAATGTTTCGATAACTCATATCTGTATGAATAGTTTAGCTTAACATAGGTTAGCTAAAGACAGATCGCGAATTGCATGATACAGGCAACAGCCAAGCCGAGGTGTGCCGTGCACCCTTGAGCTAGTTGCCCAAACAAAATCGGCTGAGTGCCTTAAGCGCTCGCCTTAGTAGTCCGGTGAAGCTGTAGAGGCCCCAAGAAGGCCAATAGCGTAGTCAGTTCGAGAAAAAAAAAAAAAAAAAAAAACCACTCGAAAATGATAATTAAAAGATGCGATCAATTGTGAATTCTAAGCAATGTTAATAAAGTTTGTTTTAAAGAAACAATACGATTTCACTAAAAATCATTTTCTACCCCTTTCTATTTTCATTTCCACATTACGAAGTTTCACTTCATCCTCGCGGAGGGACTCCGCGCACTATTTTTTGTGTATGTTTGACTAAATAATAAATTTGTGACTTTTGAGGTTCTTATTTTTTCTTTTTTTTTCGTATTGTGATTGTTGAGAGTGAATTTTTATTTTGAAATGGAAGTAGCACGCGTCGTTGTTACACACTGTGAAGTTAAAAGTAAGTTAAAAATAAAAATGTAAATAAATAACACACACACACACTAATGATATCAAACAATAATACTACTTAAAATAAACTTAAAACAGACAATTTATTAAGAATAACTCATTAATAAATTAACTTAATAAGAAACTTAATAACATATGGAACTAGGTATGAGTTTAAAATTAAAGTACCAATTAAATAAATTCTAATTGCTATATTTTAGTTAAATTATCAAGTATCTATTAAGCAATACAAAACTATACTATACTATTAACTTTTTTTTTAAATTAGTAATAATAATAAGCACGACAATTGGCCCCATCTATCTATACGTATAATAAGAATGTAAATCTAAAGTGACTAAACTTGTTCGATGTTCGTAAAAAAAGTTGTTGTAGGTGACTAAGTATAAGTAATAGAATACATTTCAATCATTTTTAGAAATATCTGTCTGTCTGTTTGTATGAACACGCATCACTCACTGCTAAAGACAAAGTGGACCGATTTTAATGAAACAAAGAATAAGTTACTCCCAAAGATATGCTTTATGATTCTCTTGATGGGTTTTTATTGAACTGCAGTTTATTGTTAGCAGTGATGCGTGTTCATACAAACAGACAGACAGACAGATAGACAGACATTTCTAAAAATGATTGAAAAATATTCTATTACTTATTTTAAGACACCTGCAACAATTTCTTTCACGAAAATCGAGAAGGTACAGACACGTTACATTTACATTCTTTATGGTTTCTTTATGTTTACATCTCTATTCATTATCCGAACCCGCTCGTTTCCGCACACTCGCCGCGGCCACCTTCGGTAACGTCTCAAGCCTAGGTTTGATCCCCCGGAGTAGAGCTCTCAAGCACGCTGCTAGCACGATACAGTGAAAAATTTCAATCACTTAAAATACTTACTTACTTACTTTCAATTTCAGCATAACACAGACCTCCGTCACATACATACACTCACTCACAAAAGTAAATATGGTAAAAGGTTTTTTTTCCCTTATTCTAACTGAGCTAATTTAGTTTAGCTTAGTAGTCAGACACAAAACACATGTTTAAATTGCTGAGGGACAAGTATATGTGTCTCACTTCGATCAGCAATAACAACTGTTGATCGAAGGTGTCTCATAAGTTTTTATATGTATGAATAGTTAGCTTAGCTTAGACATATTAGTGATATTACATGCGAGGTAACAGCCCAAGCCAAAGTTTGGCCCCTTTGTCTCACTTGAGTTTTCAATCGGCTGAGTGTCTTAAGCGCTAAATAGTCCGGTGACGCTGTAAAGGTCCCTCAGATCAATAGCGTAGTCAATTCGAAAATTAAAAACCGAACGCGCATACATTACTATAAGTGCTTTAAACGAAATTATAAAATAAATCATGGAGTAAAAATGTATTCGCTCCACGTATTTAGGTACTTGAGAGTATCCGGTCGGGCTGTTTATTTCAATATCACGGTCTTTATTACATAATTACAGGACCATCCGGGCTCCCATTAACGAGCGCGTTCATGGAATAAGTTGTTTCGCTCGTAAATTATAGAAACAGAACAATGTTACATAGTTTAAAGGATTTCAGTTTCATTCAGTAATAATATTCGTCCAATAGGACAGGCGAAGGAATTAATCCATACTGCCAATTCTGAAGTTGTCAATATAGGTATTTCTTATTTATATCCTTTATCCAATTTTCTTCGGTGTCCAAGTTAATATAAAGGCATAAGTGCCAAATCTTCTATATAATATTTCGTATATATTATTTTATCCATGTTTTTAATCTTAATCTGCTTGCTAATAGTAGCGTACCATCTTCTTTGTCTGAATTATTCCGTTTCGCTCACTCAGAGTATTTGTTAATTTCCAGTGTTTGTTAATTTCCATTGTCAAGTAGTTAATTCAAAGTTCCAACAAGACGGTGGCTCTCTTGTTAGAATTTTCCATGGAGTTTTAGTGGCATCTCAGAATTCATGGTCCGTGGTATTATTTTCCATTCACTCCACTTATGCACAATAAACAAACTATATTATATAAAACACAACCAATTTTACACAATATAGAGTCAAGTAACACAAGATTGTAAATAAAATATAAAATCCACTACATGACAGACCAAAATCCCGCCAAAAAGTCCTCAGTTTCATTCAATTGGCAACAGATTTTTTTATTTTCAACGTTTTACGCATTGAAATTTATATAAGCAAGAATTGTTTGATCCCTTAATCATATACTGCGGATGAATCTCTTACCCTTATGTAACACGTATATATATATTTTTTACAGTGACGATTCTTTATGTCCTAGAAAAGGATTTATTTCCAGAATATTTAAAATTATTATTTAACTTTATAAAAAAAATGTAGCTGTTTGAATATTGCATCAGTGTCTCTTTCCACTTGCGTGCGTATAGCTAAGGTAGCTGCATAGTCTACATACCTAGGTAAGTAAATATAATTTTTTGGCGATATCTTAGGCTGTCATATTATTGGCTTTCATTTTTATTCATAACTTTGCATAGGTACTAAAGACATGGTTTTACCTTTCAAATTAAAATAGATTATGAAATGACATCTGACTTGGCTGTATGGTCTAAATACCTTTACTTAGTATAGAATAAACAGTAACAAAAGAAAAACACAAAATTTCCTATAATGACTACAGTGTTATAAAAAGAGGCCGGCTCTCTTGTTATAACTTTTTAGGGAGTTTTTATGACACCTAAGAAACTATGTTCCGTATTATAACTAATACACAATACAATACAATGTTCCTACAATGTGTAAGTACGAGTGAAGTTGTGGCAAAATTGTTATAATACGGAAATAGTTTCTTAGGTGTCATAAAAACTGCCTAAAAGGTTATAACAAGAGAGTCAGCCTCTTTTTATAACACTGTAGTCATTATAGGAAATTTTGTAACAATTATTAATATATTAATGAAAATCAAAATCTGCTATTGTGCGGATTGCTTGCCAAATCAAAATTTATCGAGTGACAACTTTGATTATGGTCATTTAAAAAAAACCCTTTATCTCTCTTAAAGTGCTACAGAAATCCGAGTTCGCAGTCTATCTTAAACAAGAAAATTAATAATAAAGCTGATATAATAGGGCTGTTGTATATAAAATACAAGCAAATACTTATCTTGGGAATCTTAATTACGTTAGTAACTTTCGAGAACAAGTTTCGACCGTACTTTGTTATATAATTTCGGCGGAATATTACCCCTAATCTACAGAGAATTGCGAAATATGTCGATACTAATTCAATGTTAGTTCGGTAAGCACTGATTAATTGGTACAGATCCATCGTAAAATCAGACTTTATTTGGCTGATCAATGTATAAATTGGATGGGAACGTGATTTTGGGATGAAGATATTTTATTTATTGTTCTCATGACAATTCGTACATTTTATGACATTGGAAAAACATATGTTTCTGTGAAACTACTTTGGGACGGTGTAATTTGAATTTTATGAAACGAAAATGTGTAACGAAAAATGTATAGATAGCTATGAATGTATATAAAGGTTTTAAGCTGTGAGAGGATGAGAATACAAAGACAGAGAGAGAGAGAGAGAAACGTTGAAATCTATAGCACATTCTCTGTTGGATCGTGGTGACTATCGCGCACTTTTAAAAATTATTCTGTGTCGTGTTTATTAACATTGTCGATATATATTAAAATAGTACAAAATAATACCGATAACTTATGTTTATCACTTTCATTGTGTTTTATCTCATTCTCATAAAAATGAGTCAGTATACTAATAAATTTCTCTTCTACCGCGGTGAACTACACACTCATATTTTTTATATATGTGTTAAAGATAAGGAATACTGTAGCTGTTGTCTTTACGTACTTTAGAGCTTTTCAAAATTTTATTATAATCTCAGCTGATGTCACCTGTCGGTGTAATTTAAGACGGTAAAATGTAAGACTGAAGAGCAACTAGTTTGAAGTGAAACTGCCTGAATACATCCATACATTCTTCATGATAAATATTTAACTCGAGTATTGTAGACTAGATATAGTTAGATGGGAATTTGAAAACGTTTTATCATCATTTTACAGTTTTTATTATAATGTCTTCCTTCACAGAAAACCGAAGCTCATTATATTTTTTTATCTATATCTAGCTAATGCGATGTAAAAGGTGGTCTAGTGGTTTGATCGGTGGAATATCAGCCCGATGTCCGCAGTTTCAAACCCCGGCATGTACCAACGAATTTTTCGGAATTCGCGTATTTCTACTAATTTAAATTGGTAACACTATCGGCTGAAGATGAAGGAAAACATCGTGAGGAAACTTGGACCTGAAAAATGTTCTTGTAGTACTACTGTATGTGGGAAAACATACAACTGAGAATTTCCAGGAGTTTGAAATCAGCAGTAGGTCGTGGGATTGTGCGGTGTTTATCCAGTTATTATTGGTTTCAGCACGAATCGGTCGGCTCGCCCGGGATAGTACCACCCTCTCATAGAATACCGACGTGAAGTAACAGTGCTTGCATTGTTGCGTTTCGTTCGGTCAGTGAGAGCGCCGGAGGCCAACCTCTCCTCCCCTCTCCCCCCTCCTTCGCTCCCTTTCCCCCAAACACAAGCTGGCAACGCACTTTCGACTACCCTGGTGTTGTTAGTGTATATGGACGGTGGTGATCACTTAACATCACGTGGCCCATATGTTCGTTTGCCTGCTATGACATAAAAAAAGGCCTACGGCTCTTCTGCAGTGGGTCTCTTACAGGCTGATGATGATGATGATGATAAACAATACATAATAAATAAATTATAAACTTTCTTTACTGTAATTTTAATGCCAATCGAGTTATATCCGAAACTCTTATAGGATTATTTTCCCCAGTAGAGTAAAGCACATAACTATTATTGTTCGAGGCACACATTGGTTTTGGCAAATATCTGACGTATCAGCAAACATCTGAAACATGCAATTCGCATATTGACTATATCTATGTATATCTACCGGTAAACATGTGCACTACACAGCTTATTTGTTATTTGCGTTGTTTGCTTTATTAAGATATCCACGAAGAGAGAGAAAGTTAATGTTTGTATTAGTATTACCACTTTTTATGTGATACTAGAGGACACCCGCGACTTCATCTGTTTTTATATCTTTAATAAACTTTGGTCCAACTTAAAAGATAGGATAATTTATACTTCGATTAATGGCCCCAATATTTTAAATTACAAATTAAATTATTGTCAATGCTGATTATTGTTTTTAATTGTGAGTTTCATCAGTTTCGAACAGATTTTGACAGAAAACTGTAGGACGGATTGTTATAGATATCTCATAGATGGCACCACGTTTTAATTTTGAATTTCTTTTTCAACTCCAGTTTATTTTATGGTGCACGTGTTTTGTTAACCTATTTACTACGTAACCTCGCTATTTATATATCAAGTGTTTAGGCAGACTCAATATCCCATAATACCAATTACTTTATCATGATTTTAATTCAACATGTAATAATGATTGAGCAAAAGTAACGCGTGGCCGGGTCAGCTTTTGAGTGATGCTGTGCAACAACAAACTATTATTTTGTTAAGATAAAATGGGATAGACATACAAGTATAATTAAGGAATAGTAGGAAATAAATACATACAGCTAGTTATTTATTTTACATTTTCTAGTGCCATCGGCCGTATATGAACTCTTGTCGGTCTGAAAACATAAACAAATTAATTCGGAATATATATTTTTTGCGATACAGATATTATTACTGTTTTTTGTATTCACAGCGTCTCGAAGCAATCCTTGATAATAACTTTATTATATGTGAGGGCTGTGATGTGCTTCAGAATTACTGAAATGTCGGTTCCCAAAGAGTAAATTCAGATTATGTAGCGATCATAAACTAGATTTAGCAAAGCATTGAAAGCGCTTTCTCTGTATACGTGATACCAAAATGTCTCTACAAGTAAGTTTATGGAGAAAAGTGTACATTTTAGATTATTTTATAGCTGTAATATGAATTTGTTCTTTTATAGCCGACATTAGGAAGAGTCGGTTTATTAATAATCTATCAATTACAAGCGAATATAAAGAACGATACATGTTGTGGCTATATATCTATAAGCGATAAAATTTGAAGCGATGATGTCTTAGTTGATTGCGAGTTTGGACACAGCATCGATGGACGTAGGTTCGAATCCTTGCAACTGAGTTGGAGTTTCTGGTGAAGTGAAACATCGTGGTGAAACCATAGAATGGTGGTAGAGTTTTTACTGAGGTCGCCTGGTCAGCTACCACCCTCAAGTCGGAAATCTGTCGCCAAGCACCTGTTGGTGTGTTTGAGTACCCGCATTTCAGAGCCAATCGTTTCTATATTTAGCGCGTTTAGTATCTTACACCCCGTTGTCATTCATCAGATGAGATTGAGGTCAAAAAGCTAAAACCTATAAACTATAAAAAAATACGTTTTAAGATAGAAACTAGTAACTCATAAAATCCTGTGATCAGTTTAGAATACTGGCTTAACAAAAGTTACTAAATTAGTTCACAAACTTGGTTTGTGCTTTTTTGGCTGTTACCAAATGCTTATTAAATATATTAAATTATCCGATGTTTGGATGCTTGTTTACCTAAACTTATATTATATTATGTTATAATTACGTTTTAAGATAGAAACTAGTAAAACATAAAACCTTGTGACCAGTGTAGAATACATCTTAACGAATGATACTAAATTAGTTCGCAAACATAGTTTGTGCATTTTTGGCAGTTACCAAATCCTTATAAATATATTAAATTATCAGATATTTGGATACTTGCTCACCATGGTCATGTTATCGTACGTTAATAATGAGGCGTTTGAGGACGCTCGCCAACGCAACTCGACGGCGGCAATTAGCCAAGTGCGACTCGAAGCGGCACATTTGTCATTTGCGAGACCAGACAACAATCATCCGGGCTATATGTTACAACGTATCGTAATGTTAGATAATAGAATACGGAATATAATAGTACATATCTTTTATAATATAACATTTTTCATCAAATCATAAGAGTGCAATTTGTAATAAGATTTATAAATAATATTTGTAATAGTGCAATTATGTTAATTATTAAAATAATTCAAGGATTGAATGGTCAGTGTATATAGAACCGTAATGAATTTTTCAAGAAACCCATGGATTTCACAGAATCTATTGTAGAAATCGTTGCTCTAACTATTTGTAGTTATACTCTGTTCAGTAGACGAGAAAAATAAATAGTTTCATTTCAGTAATTTATATTTTACATGTCACGTGAGACATTTATTTTGCTGTTTCACAGAATGGTTCTTTCACCACGGTCAATCAATAAACAATATGTATATCAAACGCGAATTAAATTTCATTAGATCGACTTTCTATTGGCAACGGCTTAGCTTTCTTCAAAAATTTGATACATATGATTTGGGATGTACATATGTCACCATAAAACTAGTGTACTCGGTATATGACTTGGAGTATCGGCAAAAAGAGCGAGATGTCTGGTTAAGATCGGCTTATGTTGGTTTTGTAAAGCGTTCTCTCTATCGCGCAGGTATTACTGCTATAGACAAAGATAACTCTATACAAAGACAAACTTATCCGACTATCTTCGTCTTCTACCCGACGCGACGAGCAAAAACAAAAGTCGGGTGCGGTACGTACTTGAAAGCGTGTTACATGACGGTGTGAATGCGGTATAAATAATACAGGTTTTTGTTCGCGCAATACGAAGCCGTATTATTGAATTACGTGAGACTGTGTCCGCCGCTTAACGACTTCACTCTTCGACGGCAAATGAATCGATTTCTATCTTCTCCTTGTCTCACTAATTGGGATCCTTTTTTGCAATGCATTAACATCTTTTTTCTGAAACCTTAGCGACAGACAGGGTCAAGGATAAAAAACTAACATCTCTCGTATGAAGACAAAAGTTTGTATGGATATTAAGATATAATAAGTGGGTAGCTCTATTTTATGGAATCTATTTCAATGTAATTATTTCAGGATTTTACCGGCATATAGTTTTTATGTTATGATGTTCTAACCAACTCCATCAATTAACATGCTGTAAAAAGTAAACTTTATTGAAGTGAAACTTCTTTATCGGCGTTGGAAAAAAATTTACCGTCACATTTTTCGGTTACGCGTCACATTTTTCCGTTACGCGCCATCTTTTTTGTATTCATGTCTATGATAATAAAATCCTTTTGTTTAAACTTTATCTAATTTAACTTTATTTAACCAATTTCTGGAAAGTTGCATATAGATCATTTTGCGAAAAATAAGGCCTTAAACAAGTTTCACTTCTTACGTGTGTACACTAGTACACGCACACATTTTTTCTCCATGTAATTTTCATTTTGATTTGTTCTAATAAGAATTGCGAAATTATACGTGAAACCTGAATCTAGTACTTAGTAATTTGTAATTGTAACATTTATTTTCTTTATCACATAAAAACGATCTTTTTGCTTGAGATATGAAACTTAAATATATAGTGTCTCGCTTTTTTTTGTAAAGCTAAAACTAATCAATTTTGCTATGGATTTTATTCCCTTATTTCAAATCATTCTAGCATCGCACGCTATATTATAGAATTTTGCTAATTTTCATTATTGAAGTGAAACTTCTTTATCGGCGTTGGAAAAAAATTTACCGTCACATTTTTCGGTTACGCGTCACATTTTTCCGTTACGCGCCATCTTTTTTGTATTCATGTCTATGATAATAAAATCCTTTTGTTTAAACTTTATCTAATTTAACTTTATTTGTATTCATGTCTATGATAATAAAATCCTTTTGTTTAAACTTTATCTAATTTAACTTTATTTAACCAATTTCTGGAAAGTTGCATATAGATCATTTTGCGAAAAATAAGGCCTTAAACAAGTTTCACTTCTTACGTGTGTACACTAGTACACGCACACATTTTTTTTTATTGTGATTAATTATTGAAAATATATATTTACCAAAATAATCTAATATACCTTTTTAATAGTGAACGAATTATCAAAATCGGATGAGTAGGTAGAGCTAGAGATTATTACCCCAAACACCCAAAATCACAAATTTAAACTTCAACTTTTTAATATCGGAGTTTTATAGATACGAATTCTACCAGTGTCAAGTCAGTCATGGGAGAATCACTTTATAGGTAGTATTAAATTTTTATTTTTCAGTCTTCCAGATTAGGCCCCTGAAATACACAAAGACAAACAACACTTACAGACATCATGCCTTAAATAAATATATATTTACATAATAATTACTGTTAGTTGCTGTGTTATGTTAAAGTTTAATTTTGTTAAAATTGATAAAACTAGCCAGAGTATTGACAAAAGGAGAAAATACACACCTTTGTGCGTTTGTTAAAATCAGACGGACGCATTATATTGTTAAGTAAAATATCATAAAATGCAATACTAAATTGGGGCAATTGAAAAAAAAAAGTTCTAAAGTGCCTTCATCCAACCCACATTCACATATTCAGTTGTCCCTGATTCTGAGCTTTGCAAGATGGACTGGATAGCATACCTCTATAGATAGATCGTCAGTCTACACATAGTAGACGCAGCAAGTTTGTAACAGTCACGAAACTTATAAAGCCATGGCTTACCCAGAATGTTATCCTTCTTTTTCTTCTAAACAATAGACTTATTATAGGGTGAATCAATATGTGAACGATAGTGAAGTCTGGAAATGACGCCCCTCTCTGTGCATCCGCCAAAAACGCATGTAACTTATGTTTATAAAAATATGTATCATGAAAATATAAACCAGATCGAGTTTCTTACCGGTTCTTCTCGATGACTGGGTTATTTATTCGAATCGACTTTAATCTTAAAAAGCACTTTTCGGGCTCTATATTGAATAGAGTGTTTTAGATTTTGCTTAACGTATCTTTATATAGTGTGTATGGATACATGGCTTATTCGACAATTAAATGAGAATGGCACTTTTTAAATAATATTAAATGGCAATAATTATTTTTTTATTGCACATATAATATGGTCACCTGTATCGTTCTTAGTTATAGTTAAACCTGGTGGGTGGTGTTCGGAGGCGGCGGAGAGGGCCCGCGAGGCAGACCCGCTAAGTGGCCGTCTCCGCCAACGGAGGATTGGCAGGAGGAGGCGGCGCTTTGCCCAACTCCTCCTGCCACCGTAGCCGGACCTGAGGAGATGGGCCGGGGGGCCCATCTCCTCATTGCACAGGTCCGGCGGACGAGGGGGGGCAGCCGGCGTGTACCCGGTCTGTCCCTCTATAGGTAGGAGCCCGGCAGTCACCTTCCGCCGGGCGGACCGTGGGGGCGGCTCTACAAGGTTGATTAGCTTGAACGATCCCTTGCCGCCCCCACACAACGGTCTGTCGGTACACCGTGGGGTTTTAGTCCGTGCGAGTCGGACATAACCCACTCTCTCCCCCGGGAGGGTGGGTATCCATAAGGGATTTCCCCACGTTAAAAAAAAAAAAATGGTGGGTGGTGTTCCTGCCGTGATTGACAGATATTTTTAATATATTTTTTGTTCATTTCTCAACATAAAACAACATATTTTGCTTAATTTTAAACCTCTCAATATGCCAACGTGTAGGATGACGTGTCTTTATCGACTCCGCTAGTTTATATATTACTAGCCGACCCGTGCCCACTTCGTTGGGTGCTAATAGGCATTATCAAGCTACAACTTTTCTCTAGAACTCAATCATAGATATCTCATAATTAAGGCAGTGTTCGTAAGAAAGGTTTTCGTTCGACCATTTTTCTCCGACTCCCCAGATATTACCCCCTACAACCTCACAAACTTTACCTCTTTATAATATTATTATAGATAATATAATTAGTTAATAGCTTCTGCCCGCGACTTCGCACGCGTGGCATAGTTATTTTGGGCTAAGACGCAGCGGAAGCTCTCAAAAGGAAAAAACTCCCCGATTTTAAAACATTTTTCATTACTGCTCCGCTTCTATTAGTCTTAACGTGATGATATGTAGCCTATGACACTCATAAATAACGTGTCTTTATATTGGTAAAAGAATTTTTAAAATCGGTTTAGTAGTTCCTGAGATTACCCCCTACAACGTCACAACGTCACAAACTTTACCTCTTTATAATATTAGTATTGATAATATAATTAGTTAATAGCTTCTGCTTGCGACTTCGTACGAGTTGAATAGTTATTTTGGGCTAAGACGCAGCGGAAGCTCTCAAAAGGAAAAAAAGCCCCGATTTTAAAACATTTTTCATTTTTGCTCCGCTCCTATTACTCTTAGCGTGATGATATATAGCCTATAACCATTTCTGATGAATGATCTATATAACACTGAAATAATTATTCAAATCGGACCAGTAGTTCCTGAGATTAACCCGTACAACGCCACAACATCACAAACTCACAAACTTTATCTCTTTATAATATTAAGTATAAAGTATAATATTGGTATAGATTACCTATGTTATATTAGGACCTCGAAGTGAGGACAAAACCGCGGTATATGGCTAATTTTTAAAGAAACTAAATCCTAAATAAAAATAAAGTCTTAAAACATTCTGTATAATATGTTATTATGTATATTAATTTGAAATAATTTTACGTAATAATTTCACATTAAATGTCTATAACCATTATTTATCCATAAAATATATATCGATAATCCGAAAATGTGCCATTAAATTATTATCCCGCCGCCTGATAATAATTTGTCAATTATGGAAACTATTACAGCGATACAATGCTCGTCAAAGGCGGTCTGTTATTGGATTATCCGGTCGCTGTGTGAGAGTTGCTCTGGTAACCGCATACGCTGGTTAAAGGACAAATTTAATCAGCCAAACATTGGCTGTAGTACATTCACTTCCATTATCGAGGTATTAGTTGATTGAATCCAACATGTTAATTCCTCCTGACTGGGTCATTGACACTAAAGTTTGGTATATAAGAACCGCTTTATGTAAATATACCGTTTTTAATTCATCAACTGAGGTCATTTCTATAATTCACCACGTCATTGTTAAACATCGGTAAGTAACCTATTAACTTGTTCTGAATAAATAAAAACAACCATTTTTCTTTGTTTTATTTTTGTCAACGAATCCTCAATTGGTTTAGTAGGTAATTAGGTATATTACAAATTTTTAAATGTTCTCTACCTATTTCCCTGCCTATTTCATTTGTCTACAATAACCGAATTATATTAGGTAAAAAAATAATCAATATTACATAATATAGAGCTGAATAACAGAAGATTATGGATAAAATGTAAAAACCATTGCATGATATTCCAAGATCCTTCTAAAAACTGCAAACGACTATTTCAATCTAAATACATAACGCAAGTGGAGTTTGGAAAATATTTCAAATGTCACAGATTAAACAATAACTTCTTTTTAATTTTTTTTGTTATTGTCTATGCCCATTAATATATTATAGAAGGTATTGTTTTATCTCTAGTGAACACATATAATAAGACTGTAAATTTTAGATGTATGTACTTTTTAAATTTTTGTTTAAAAAATATTGCAAGTAAGAAAATCGTATAACACATAACATTTAAGTAAGCATATAACATTTAGTCTTTGTTTTATTAATATCGGTTTACTGTATCAAAAGATATTGTCAATCGAATGACGACGCGAGTTAAATATGAGAAAAAAGTAGGTAAGCATATGTATCTCGTTCTCATTCAAAAACCTAAGTATTTTTCTGGTAATCTCTCATATCTTCTGTTCTTTCTATATATAAATAATATGACAGATAATTATAGGGCGCTTCAAGCATAAACTATATGAGATAGATCGATCAATTTTTTTGTAACACTTGTTTCTTATGTAAAAACAAATCACGATATCTTAATTTAATATAGATTAATTTAGATTTTAAGAAACTACGATTTCAGCATTTTATGAAGAAAGCGGTGCAATGCGCAAGCGTGGGAACAATGAAGTAAATGAATAACATTGTTAACAAAAAGTGTCATAAGCAAACCATATTTTTGTTTTTAATTTTTTCATGTTTTTCCTTTGGACATAAAATATATTGTCAAGATAAAAAACAAGGCAGACGAAGTCGCATGTATCAGCTAGTGTATTATAAACATAGTGGCTGGTAACTAGATACTGCTCGTTTGTCAAGTGAATGTGATAACGAATATTATCCAAACAATATAATTTGAATCATTTTCAAGACTGTTACGTCAGTCGGCAGGCTCTATGCGGAGGCACTCGAACAAGCTATGATTAATGACTCACATCGTAAGCTTCACTCTGGATCATCTACACTCTACAAACGATCCAGCTTAATTCAGTAAATCATTGAAAATTAAACCCGAAAAATGACAGTTTTTATATAAACCTTTTTTTACGGTTTTTCGCTTCGTATAAAATAGGTTAACACCTCCTTAGTAATACCAAAAAAGTATTCTAAGAATAGAAAATAAAATTAAAATTAATTTCAAATGTCGCAATTCCCAAGTATACTAATTCTAACATCTGATTGGTCAATGTGTGCGGCTATGATTAAAGTGACAACTCAGGTAAAGCGTGGATTTCGTTGTTTGCTATTATATATTTTTCCAATGGGAGCGTGTTGCCTCTGAGTACTAGATTGAAATGTATTGTGAACCAGTGCAATTTGCCAGCACGTACTGTTAAATTATGAAAAAAGGCAGATCCTGTTCTTTTTATAAGGTCCAGTAATCTCCGTCATATTTAAAATAAAAATTGTTAACCATTCACTAACAAAACTACATAATACGAAATGTAAAGTATGTAAGTACAAAGGCTGACTACTTATAAAAACAAAACACGTTAGTAACAACGTTTGAACTTGTTGAAGTGCTAAACTCGGAGCTAACTCTTCGACTTGCTATACAGAATATGTTAAAAACTAAGCATCAGATCACGTAACATTGTATATAGATATATAACAATAAAAAAGAGGATCCAGTGTGTTTCAATAAAAATATATATATATATATATTTTTTTTTTCTACATTCATGTACCTACTACCTACGTGTAATTCAGCAAAGGAAACAATCACACCTCATTTAACTGAATTGTTTTTCTTAAAAATATTGTATTAATTCCCAAGAATAGATGAAATCATTTTATAACCTATTTTTGCGTTTCATTTCTTATTAAATACACTAGCTGTTCGCCGCGGTTCCGCACGCGCTTTTTTAAAATATTTTAAAGAAATCTAAAACTTTGAGTAGGTGTGCACATTGCAGAAATGCTTTTTAAAAAACATTTGTAAGTACGACACGCACGCCATCTACTGTAACGTGTACATTACACATGTGAATAGTAACAGTTTATCGAATGGGATGGGATTTATCATTGGCAACATATCTGGAACTTAAACCTACAATATATCACCCTCAGTGCTTACTTAAGCTATATAAGAAAGTAATAAAAATTTTAAGCTATACATTATCGAACAATATGTGTAAAATCTTTATCTACATCTACACTATAATATTATAAAGAGAAAACGTTGTATTTTTGTATGTTTATAACGAATAAACTCAAAAACTACTAAACGGATTTCGATAATTCGTTCATCATTAGAAAGCTACATTATCCCTGAATAACATAGGTTATATTTTTTACTAAAAAAAAATAGGGATCCATACTAAAATTTCAATCCAATCCAAGGTATGAAAAATATTGCCATAAAATAACTTTCATCGCAAGCGCTGCGGAAATTAAAATTGATAGAACAAAAATATGTCCTACAATATTAAAGCACATATTAATATCTATAAAAATCCTCGCGGTACCATATGTCCAGCTATTGTGATTATGTCACTATAACTACATTTTTGAAAGAAATGTAACAAAAACCAGACCATGCCTAAAAGACCATGTTATGCATGTCTTTATATTAATCCTTATCCAAATAAATTATTTTAAATTTAAGATTTTTTTAGTACCTGTAGATAACTTTTTGAATTATTAAAATCGGTCATTGCATTCAAAAGATATTACGAGTTTAAAATTGTCAATCTAAACAAAATATGCCGCTCGCGTCATTGCCGGGGTGTGGTGTGTGCGTGCCGGCTATGCGGCGAAGAAGGGGTCACGGGAGAGGAGCGCACATATCTATAGCGTAGGTAACCGCGCGGCTTATTCGCGCAATAGAATTTTAGGTCATAGTAATAGGTTGGCATTCAGTTACAATCCACAAATTGATTATGTTCATTAGAACAACAGCCAAATTGGGGCAATCAATAAGATTTGTACTAAATGTTATGCTAAAAAATGGAGTGATGAAGCAAATGGTATGTGCTGCGCATCTGGAAAAGTACTTCTTCCTAATATGAAGAACCACCAGAACCAATAAAAAGCCTTTTTGGCAAATAATCACAGATAAGCCGCTCATTTTTTTGAAAAATGGCGTGTTTATTATGGCGTGTTTCACCAGTGTTTAGCTTAACTGTGACTTAATTTGGCAGATACAGTAAAGAGTAGTTCCCGCTAAGCTATCACGCACCAAAACAGATGTATTCACCGGGTAGTTTTTTTTTAACTTATCATTTTGTTAGGTTAGCACAATCGTCTACCCTCGAACAGAAGACATTTCTTTCTGTAAGATTTTCGATTCTGGGTTGGAACGCGTGTACAAGATTTTCAAGACTATGATCAGTTTTAGCCAATCCACATATGTTTAACCCAAACAATTATTCACTCGTGCGAAGCCGGGACGGGCGTTAGTTATATATATATATATATACATTGTCAATATAATGAAGTTATTCTTATACGCTGCTATAATCACTGAGTTATGTAGACGCAAGCGCGGTAAATAAAACAAAATGGCCGCCACATTGACCAAAAAGGTAATATAATTTAAATTACATACAAGCATATGACTTTCAATTATGTACATTTATTCTTGAATTCCAGTAAAGCGCACGTCTCGCGCGCTTGTTTATAATAACCAACATATTTTTGATAAATTTCACACGGACGAATGGACGGGTAACAGTGCAACAAATAAAATAGAATATGTCACCCGCTATAATTTCGGATATCTGCCAGTAAAATTCCCGTTAAAATAGGTTCAGCCGTTTCGGACATAAGCTGGGGCAAACAAACAAACAAACAGACAAAATATAATAATATAAAATACCAACACGATTTAAAAAAAATTTTTTTGTTACTTGTAGCCATATATATGCATTCGCCAAAAAGTTGTTATTTTAATTTTAAATGCACACACTTTATTTTTATAATACGGAATAGATTACAAATAAAAAATTGAGAAACAAAACACGTAGAATAAACATTTTGAATAGGAACACAAAATAAACTTTAAAAATGTTTGCGATAGAAAGTTACCATTTTACCATGGCAACGTATATAATACTAACGCTAACACCCAGATAAAAAGAACAAGCAGCCCGATTTTGAAACATTCTTCATTGGCACTTCGCTCCTATTAGTCTTAGCGTGATGGTAAATAGCCTATAGCCTTCCTCGATAAATGAGCTATCTAACACCGAAATAATTTTTCAAATCGGACCAGTAGTTCCTGAGATTAGCGCGTTCAACCATACAAACAAACAAACCTTATATATTAGTACTAGCTGTCCTCCGCGGCTTCGCACGCGTTTTTTTAAATGTATTAAATAACTATGGTGTCGCAGTTACAAATGTTTTTGAAAAAGCATTTCGGTAATGTACACACCTACTTACAATCTTACATTACGCCATCTACTGTAACATGTAACGTATACATTAGATATGTGAATACGAATAGTATATCGAATGGAATGGGATTTATCATCAGCAATATACCTGGAACTTTAACCTACTATGTACCACTGAAGTGTGTACATATGTATGTATCAAACATATGTATCAACCACCCTCAGTGTATTATCGAACAATATGTGTTAAATTGTTTATTATATAGACAAAACATGCCCATATTGTCGATATAATTGTATTAATCTTATACGTTGCTATAATCACTGAGTTATGTAGATGCAAACGCGGTAAATAAAACAAAATGGCCGCCAAATTGACCAAAATGATAATATAATTCAAATTACATACATTTATTCTTGAAGTCCAGTACAGCGCACGTCTCACGCGCTTGTTTACAGTAAACAAACTATTTTTATTAAATTCACAGGAACGAATGCACAGGTAACAGTTCATCATTTCATAGTGTAAAACAAAGTCCTCTGGTCTGTCTGTTTGTCTGTTCGCGATAAAGCCAAAAACTACAGATCGGATTTTCATGCCGTTTTCACCAGTAGATAGAATGATTCATGGGGAAGATTTAAGTATAATTTTTCAAGGTTTTCTTTTTATTATCGGGGCGGGACAACGTGTTCCGAGCTCGGTAGTTATCTGCCCGTAAAAGTCCCGTGAAAGTCGGTCCAACCGATTAGGAGATAGTAGAATATTGCAGACGAAGTCTTGAGTAACAAAATAAAATAGTCTAAGTTACTTCTTATAAGGTGAATTATCTGCGAGTGAAAGCCCCGTGAAAATCACTTCAAGCATTACGGATATTGCACTGCGGCCGAAGGCAAATAAAAAAAACCTAAATTACTTTTTATGAAGTCTGCTATCTACCAGTGAACACCCCGTGAAAATCGGTCCAACCATTTTGGAAATAGCAATGCGGACGAAGCAGCGGAGAAATAAAGTACAATATGTCAACCGCTATAATTTCGGCTATCTGCCAGTAAAATTCCCGTTAAAATAGGTCCAGCCGTTTTGGAGATTACCCCGAACAAACAAACAAACAGACAAAATATAAAAATATAGACAAAATATAAAAAAAAAATTTTTGGTCATTTGTAGCCATATACATTCATCAAAAAGTTGTTATTTTAATTGTACATACACAAACTTTATTTTTATAATACGTAATAGATAACAATCTTTGAATACGAAAACAAAATAAACTTTGAAAATGTTTGCGATACAAACTTACCACGTTACCATGGCAACGTATATAATATTAACGCTAACGATATCTCTCAAAAGGAAAAAAGTGCCCGATTTTGAAACATTCTTTATTGGTGCTCCGCTCCTGTTGATCTTTGCGTGATGATATATAGCCTTCCTCGATAAATGAGCTATCTAAAACCGAAAGGTTTTCTCAAATCGGACTGGTAGCTCCTGAGATCCTAGCGTTCAACCAAACAAACAAACTAACAAACTCTTCAGTTTTATATATTAGTATAGATATAGATTAAGTATATATATATACCGCAAAGTTATAATTGTCACATTACATCATTGTTACAAATAAACAATAGCAGAGCTATCGAGGCGTGGGAAACAGCAGCATAATCATTGATACCTTATCAGCTAGACTATTGTGATTAAACAATAGGGTTCTAAAAATATTTTCGAATTTATGGAATGTCTTGAGAAATGACATAAGCCTTCCTGAGATTTCCAACCTCGCACAGTACATGGCGTCCGGGACCAGTTCTGTTCGGTATATCGGAGTTTATCTACAAGAGAAATAAAGGAAGAATACACAGACGAAATTTACCTACGCGCGTAACATTACATAAATATTTTATGTAGTATGTCATCATTTTTCATTAGTTGCATTGTTCATACATATGCCAAGCTTTCTATATTGCATATAATCTATTTATAACTCGGACTCGGCCTAAATAAAACATTAGTATCACAAATCTCGAACAAGTAAACATAAATTCCGGGGGTGTACCCCTCTGCCTCTACACTCCCAATATCTGTATTGCTGTTGCTATTATAAATCATAATCTGAATACTTGAGAACGTTTCTATACATTTGCGTATCGTTTGGAGCGAGTTATGCTAGAGTTATTAATTCTTAACATCGACCCACTAATTCATAATTGCTATTTATGAAACCACTACTTTGTGAAAATACTCCGTAAATAGTTTTTACCGGCGAAATTGTTTAACATAATTAATACTTTATGAATAGGATAGTTGTTTTTTCTTTTAATAAACTTTTAGACAATATATTTTTAAAACACATGTAGATAGTACCTTAAGTACAAAAATTTTTAAAAGTTGTCGGGGTTGTAAATAAAACAAAGAATCGACGTTTTTGCAGTGCAGTGCTTCAATTGTTGCACTGGTGTTTTTTTTTATTTATTTAAACTTTATTGTACACCAATTATATACGTTAATTTCAAAAACAATTTACGTTTTGTTATTGGTACAATGGGTGGCCTTATTGCTATTAGCAATTTCTTCCAGGCAACCTTTGGATGGATTTGTTCAATGGAGTAAAGTCAGGGGTATTCTGGGTGTACAGGAATAACAACTAGTTAATACCACCTAAATTAGTGGCACGTAACTATAACATGCTTATAAAATACATTATAAAATATAAATAATCTATCGACTACATGAATATACCTAAATAAAAACAAGATAATATTTATAAGGGCGTATATATATATATATATGTTTTACGATACATCCACACAGAAACATAGATATTTTAAATGAATTGAATAAAAATATCAAAATAGATAATTCAGTTAAAAACCTAACTCAACCAATGATGTATTTATTACATTTATCTTTGAACAATTCTTTCATTTGATATTTTGAGATATCTGGGATTTATAAATGAGAATTCCGAATACTGTTTATTATAAATAGGTGTAATATACATCATAGATATATAGTACATAGTCGGTCAATATCATTATTAATTTATATATTTACAGTGTCGAGCAATTGAAACGAAATTTGGAATTGTATTATTGTATTAAAGTTTTTAAAGTGCGATTATACAAGTGTGTATACGATACACACTTTTTATTTGTTCTGCAAGTGGATATTTTGCAATGTCTCGATGTATATCATCTACACTGACATGATGTGTATATTTTACATAAGAAATCGAATTATCGTTTTGTATCATGTCTTTAAAAATCGCGACACCCTTGGTTATTTGCCGAGGACTGTTTTGGTAACAAAATTGGATGTTATGCAATAAAAACTAAAAAATGTTGCTAATAAACTAATGAAGTGTTAACGTCATTGACAAATATGGCATAAAACCGTCTGGTATATCTTAAACGATCATTCAAAAAAAGGTCTTATGTGAATAGTTATACGTCATCAATTCATATTGAGTAATTGAAAAGGGTTAAAAAAATTGGACTCGAAGGAAACAAATGTTCCTCAATTCAATTACTATAAACGGTTGAACCGTACTGCGATCGTAACTCAAACGATGACAAACGTTGCAAATCTAAAATTGTTTACACATGGAACTGTAAAGAAAGATCTTTTCGAATAATACTTCATTAGATATGTTTACTTCTACACTTATTTGTTTTACGAGAATTTTTTTTGGCAAAATAAATGTTATCGGTTCCTTTGTAATCATATTATTCATAATCATATGTAGAGTTCCATCGTCAAAACAGCAACCTACAAGTTACAATAACTTTCGAGTTATCGATAAGAGCCGGCATGAAACTCGAGCTTCTCATAAAACGCAAGGGATTCTCCAGGATAACAGACGAAAGTCAAAAATTTGTAGTTAATGAAATTTTTGACGGATTTTGGTAAATTTTCATTGTACTATATATAGCAGACAGATTAGCTAAAAAGATAAGCTATATTTCCCTAAGCTACTTTAAAAAAAATACCAAAAAAAAAGATTGCTGGGATTCGAACCGTCGGCTCCGGCGGACCATATAATGTCCAGTACGTTATAGCTGAGCTACGGCTATATGACATTTCTATGCGTAATTATCAACCACATATGGAAAAAAATATGTGTAAACGAAACCGTCACTTATATGTTGTTACATTTATTTTATTGTATAAAAAATGTTTGCTAAACAAAGGTGACAAGATTTTTTCCTAAAACATAAACCTAGATAATAGTTACATTGCATTGTAGAAGATGAATCTCAACTAGAGTTCTATCAGTACGTGTGTTGTTTCGATATTTGATAAAATTAGTTTTCTAAATGTTGTTGAGTCTTGAAGTAGTTGGGTTCAGTTTGTGAATCTAAGATTAAAATAATCAGTTGAGGTGTATGCAGTTATTTTTTTTTTTTCTTGAACTGACCACGCTATTGACCTAGCAAGGTCTTAACAGCTTCACCGGACTACTGTTTGCAGTTACTATGTTGTATTTATACTAATATTATAATGAGTGGTAAAGTTTTGTTTTCGAGGAATGCTTGGTACCTACTACTGGTCCGATTTCAAAAATTCTTTCACTTTTAGAAAGGTATATTATCCCAAGTTCAGTATCTCAGTAAAAAAGGTGGTTTGTATGTCAAAAGTAAAATAAATGTGACCAAATTAAAATTGAATGCAGATTTCACGTATACTTTACAAATTCTTATAAAACAAACAACTAAAACAAAATGGAAATTTAATGTAGATAAAGTTCAACTTTTACAGTATGTTACGTGATGAAGTTACAAGGGGTACTGGGAAGACATTTATCGGCAATATATGTAAGTTAGTTTTGATCTTCACTTTGATGACATTACTTTAGGTAATGCTGCGAACAGATTCTAGGCTTATTTTAAAAGATTTCTCACATACCAACTGGGTATATGTTTGAGTGAGTCCCTGGATAGTTTGGATTCACGATTGGAAGTGCTGGATAACGCTGCAATAGGCTTTTAGGTTTTTTAAGATTATTTGCGTTTAAAAATACAATTGAAACCGGTAATAACCGATTTGGTGCAGACGAAGTTGCACGGGTCAGCTAGTATTATATAAATAGGAGGTTTGTGAGTTTCTTGCACATATTTGTTTAACTGTAGTTGTAAATAAGTTCTCGAATAAATAATATTCAATAGTATAATAAAAACAAAAATAATACAAAAAAATACCGCAGTTTTCTTTTACATTGATTACAATGTAAGATATTAGAACATTAATCATCATTACATAGTATAAAACAAAGTCCCCTACCGCGTCTGTCTGTCTGTCTGTTCGCGATAAACTCAAAAACTACTGAACGGATTTACATGCGGTTTTCACCAGTGGATAAAGTGATTCATGAGGAAGGTTTTGTTATGTAATTTGTTAAGAATTTTTTTTTTTATCAGGGCGGGACAATGTCTGCCGCGCCCGCTAGTATTGTATAAATTTTAATTTCAGATATAGATTATATACGACAGCCCCATAGAGTAAATAAATGGAAGCAACGTAATAGTCTCTAAGGGCTAAAACGTTAACTAAATACAAAGCAGGGATTCCAGTAAGAATAAACTCAAAACTATTGGATTATGTGGTGTTGGAGGAGCAACCTTGTACCTTATTGCATAGAGATAGGGTGCTACGTATCAGAGTAACGTGTGAATCGTAGTACAAGATAGAACTGTTAAAGTTAGTGATTCAGGGTTTATCCACTGCATTGCGGGCCGAGCCGACCGTGGCTCTGCAATCGCTTTAAAAATTGTATCATCGCGCAAAAAAAAAATAATATACTTTGAAGCGATCATGATATGAGTACTTTGAAGGGTGTATTATAAGATACTAGAGTTGTTGAAGAAATAAAACAACGTAATCTATACATCTTCTATACATATAATAAGAATGTAAATCTAACGTGTCTGTACTTTTTCAATTTTCGTAAAAAAATTGTTGTAGGATTAAGTAATAGAATACATTTCAATATTTTTTAGAAATGCCCGTCCGTCTATCTGTATATCTGTCTGTTTGTTGGTATGAACGCCTCACTGCTAAAGTATTGGGTTCACAATAAAACCTCATAGAAGAAAAACATAAAGCATATCCTCGAGAGTGACTTAGTCTTTGTTTTATTAAAATCTGTCCACTCTATCAAAAGTTAGTAAGTAGTACAAAAGAAGAGTAATCTATACTAATGTTATAAAGAGGGTTTGTTTGTATTTTTTGGTTGAACACCCTAATCTCAAATACTACTGGTCAGATTTGAAATTTTTTTTCAGTGTAAGATAGCTCATTTATCGAGGAAGGTATATATCATTACGCTAAGATCAATAGTAGCGGAGCACCAATGAATATTTCAAAATCGGATTTTTTTTCCTTTTGAGAGCGTCCGCTTCGTGTTAGCGTTAGCCTAAAGTAACTATTCTACGCGGACGAAGTCGCGGGCAGAAGCTAGTATGGTAATAAAATCTTCTACAGTTTCTCTGGTTATTTGGAATTTGAAATAGAAAATTTCTGCGTCTATCGAGCTGTGCTGGTATGTAGTTTTTGTCATAACAGTGATTTATTGTAGTCATCAACCTCGGATCTACTGCCTGAAGCAACAAATTGTGGAGGCAAGGAACTTGTCCTAAAGTTAGCTTTTTTAAGTAGTAACGAAGAGAGACAGTTGGTGTCTGTACATGATCTGGTCGTGGCCGTCATGTACATCACCATAAATTAAAGCAGAGTGACTTTATTTTAGTTTGCCAGGTTTTGATATAAATCAGTGTATAACCGACGGCCGAAAGACCATCACATGCAGTGATACCAATTGTTTAGTGGCTACTTTGTAGAAAATATTTCTTTAAATCCTTTATAGGTGTTAGCGTTTGACCACAATGTCATCTGATGTTTAATGAGCATGTGTACTATAATGGTACACACGTTATAACTAGAAAGGGCTGGCTCTAAGTGCAGCTGCTGGAATTCACCACCAGGTGCTTGGCGACAGATGTTCAACGTCAGAGTGGTAGTTAATCAGGCGGACTAAGAAAAAGCCCAACCACCAAGATATGTTTTCATCACGATGTTCTTCTGCCTAGCGCGCGCTCCGACCCACATGATAGGATTCGAACCTACGTCCATCGACGCGGTGTCCGTCCATACTATCAACTAAGCCATTATCAAGTAGGGTAAAAAAAATGTCTTATTAATAAACGATAGACGACCATCCAAAAAAATGGTACATTTAAAAAGTATTTTCTGTAAAACATTTTTATGACACCCATTTGGTATAATTCGCCAGTAGATAGCGTTACAATACATCAAATTGTGTCGTTTAAGAAATACTCATGAAAATTGGTATATGTGATAATATTTGAAAAAAAAAGAAGAATATGTTTCATGATTTTCACCAACTAACTCCGTTAACACTAAAAACCATAGTCGGCTGATCACAAATGCTTATTATACAGTAAATACTGAAAATATATAGCAAAAATATGGCGATTTAGATAACATTAAATAGATAAAAGAATATAAAACTATTCCTTCCTTACTTTTTTTGGCAAACAATCTTCTAGATTATTTTGCCATTGCGAGTAGATACTCTCCATGGAATCTTTGTGACATGTCAGAATTCATGCTCCGTGGCATTATTTCCCATCTGCTTCACTCTTGCACGATAACTGAACTATATTACGTAATACATCATACATATTAGAAAGTATAGAATCAAATAACACGAGATTATGAATAAAACATAAAATCCACTACAGCACAGATACCAGACTAAGATACCGGCAAAAACTCCGTTGCTACGGCATCTGACGGTTTTCGCTGAATTACTACATTATATTATTTGCGATTTAACATAATTATTTATTATAACAAATAATAATTAAAATGAATAAGAAAAAACGTACGAAGTCGTGGGAATTCCTAGTATATTTATACGATGCCCTTTTTTTTTTTTTTTCCCCCCCCTTTCCCCCCCATATTTTTTTCCCCCCCCCCCCTTTTTCCCCTTTTTTCTCCCCCCCCCCCCCCTTTTTGGCCCCCCCTTTCCTCCCCCTTTTTTTCTCCCCTCTTCCTTTGTTTTTCCCCCCCCCATTTTTTTCGACCCCCCCCCCTCCTACATTTTTTTTTTTTTTTTTGGGGGGAAAAAATCCCTCCCCCCCTTCCCCCCCCCTTTTTTTTAAAATTAATTTTTTTTTGGGGGGAAACCCCCTGGAAAAAAAAAAGAATCCCCTACCCGCCTACCCCCTGGAGACTCCTTCCCCCCCAGGTTTTTCCCAATTTCCCTCCCCCCCTTTTCCCCCTATTCTTAACTATCAAATATTTGAATATCAATATAGCCCCCCCCCAAAATACATTCCCCTAAAATTACCTTAAAACCCCCGCACTCGCATACAGCACAGCGCATTCGCACGCACCACGGTGACGTCGACATCGCAGCGGCGTCACCAGATCGTAGTACTGAATCGTTGATATGAAGTAATATGAATAATTTTATCAATGTAATAATTGAAAATTATAGTAAAATCTATGTAAATGTAAACAAGCACTTATCGATCTGCTGAGGCATTTTGACATCCAGTGCCCTTTCCAGTCTCAGCGTGTTACCGTCTGTGCTGAAAAAAAACAGAACAATTCAATAAAAAATTGCTGCTTCATCCATGAATACAAAACAGGGCTTAATTGAAGAGGTCTTTTAAAAAATACATTCTCTCAAACGAAAAACCCATTTGTGGCGAATCCGAGAGATCTTGAAAGTCGTTTGCGTAAACAATTCAGTCTAAGCTAGTTTATTACCTAGACACGCCGCAATTTATTTTTCCTTTATTGACTCATATTTTTTTATTTCTCTCGTATGGCAGAAATATTAGGTACATAAAAATCTTTCAGTTGTAACTAATCAAGTGCGAATTGACTTGGTATTTATGTTTAAAAATGAATGTACTGATAAAATAGCTATTGAAGGCCATAACAATGTCATCGTGTTGTCTTATATACATAAACATGTTTTTATTAGGTATTAGCAAAAATAACTGCATAATATTTCACAGTAAAATAAGAAATGAAAAAAAAAAACTCCGATAATTGTATGGTTATGTCAGTGAAGAATGGTGATGTAAATTGCGATAAGACTATTTTATCGTGTACTTATAAACTTCCTACAGCTTCGTAGGGGCACTAATGTGGCGTTATGAGGGTCTAAGTAATGTCAACATATTTACTATCCGAACCATCTTTTGTACTTTGTCATTGACAGTTCATGACACTCAAAAAAGCTTTCCAAGTGTCATTGTACAGACATCTTTTTTGTTAGACATAATTTCAAATCTTCGATATCTTCCAAGATATCATTTAAAATGATATGCTGTAAAAACAGTTTTGATTTACACTAAATATCTAATAGAACTAACAATATAAACAGAATAAAAATTAATACTTCATGAGTAAATATAGCTTCTCAAAAACCATTATTTTTTAATAATACGTAAAAGATAAAAATGGTTACTAAAGGTTACCCTTAGGAGATAAATGTACATAAATATACAATGACTCGTGATGTTCGAGTGGTTTCACCGATGGAATATCAATCCGATGTCTGCAGGTTTGAACCCCGGTATGTACCTACCAACAAATTTTTCGAAATTCGCGTACATTTACTAATCTAAATTGCTAACATATGGGCTGACAGTGAAGGAAAACATCGTGAGGAAACTAGAAATTGAGAAATGTTCTTGTAGTAATACTGTATGTGGGAAAACATAGAACTGCGAATTTCTCAGAGTATGTAATGGGCAATACGTCAGGGGCTGGCGTGGTAATTATGCTCATATCTTCTTTCGGGAAGAGGCCTATAGCCCTAAAGTGGGTCTGTTATAAGCTGGTGATGATGATGCTTCCATAGTATATTATTTTGATGTATCGCATGGGGGTTAGCATTAGCAAGCTAAGGGACCCAAAAATATTTTTATGGCTAAATCGACTAAATCGTGGCAACATCTACTTTTTTTTATATTAAATTCCCTTCCCCTTCTTCTTCTTCTTTTCTAAACAAAAACTACTAACGGATTTTCTTAGTTTTCCCAGGGATAAATTGATTCATGAGGAACGTTTTTGTGTATAATTTGTCAAGGATTTATTTTTAATCAGGGCGGGACAACGTCTGCCGGACCCGCTAGTATTCTATAAATATGATTTGCATAAAGCATTTCAAGCTTCAGGATGATATTATCTGCATGATAGTCAAAATTGTATCAAGAAGATACGTGTAGTTTTGAAGAAGTGAGCGTCCACACATAGACTCAAGAAGTATGATAAAGCGTATACCAAAAACAATAAAGCAGTTCACAAAGACTCGCATTGAACGGTAGTTCTTTAGAAAAGTAAGGAATAAATACTATTATCTTGTAATGAAATTAGAAGTGTGATAACACGATAACTGAGTGACTTTGAACTGACATTTACATAATAAAATCCATTCTGCGACCTTAACCTTTTGGTCGTCGTAAAAAAGTCTATAAAACATGAGCGAAACGTTACGTACAGTCAATGTCAATAACGAATTGTAAATCATGAAATGTGAAAAGCTTGTGTGTCTCTCGATGAATGAATTATGGAATTGAATCGGTAAATTTTGTTATTGACGATAAAAAAATATTATTAATTAATAAGCTGTTTAATAAAAATGGAGATAATGAATTGAAATAAATAATAATACCCTACAACAGAGTTGCTCAAACGGTCGATAATTTACCGATATAGAACTATTCACAGATTATGTTTTAGTTAGTAGGTTACTAAAACAAAGTATAATGAATAAACAACTAAAGTTTATTTGATTCGCAATTATCCCAGAATAATCCTCTTCTGACTTCGCCTTGTCTCGTTCTACGGGTACCCTATCATTCCCATGCTAACTAATATTAAAAATGCGAATGTGAATTTGTTTGCTTTTTACGCTTTCACATCTTAACTACTGAACCGATCATCATGAAATTTTTCATACACAATGTCAGGGATATAGAAAAAAAAAACAGAGAAATTTGTCTGTTTTTTATCATCACAAATACACCTACATTCGCATTTATAAGTAGGGATGCCTTCCCGCCTTGCTAGACATAATCACATAAAAACCTATATAAGCTATTCTGGAATCATAAGAAAGATTTTAATTTTCTCGGGTAAAGACGAATAAATTTTAATACTCTCAATCGTACGTACAAAGAGCTGGTAAATTAGTTTTGATTAATTCTAACTGAACCCTTTGGAAAACTTGCAGGTAAGTACAAAATTAAATTAAATATCTAGACATGAATGAAGGTCATTTCCAAATATATTAATATACTTCATTTTAGAGTTTTTTAAACATAATAATAAGTTCTTGAGATCGTATATATACTATTCTTGTTGTATTTAACTGGAATAAGCACTTAATTATGGTATAATTTACAATGATAATGTATTTCACAAGGCAACTGTACCGAGTGAGACGTCTATAAAAATTAAATGCACTATAAATTTAGTCGAGTGGTTTTTGAGTGCCAACTTCTCATGTTAATGGTTTTTCGTCGAAACAACCACGAGAAAAACACGAGTTAGCATCCTGTTTTCGGCAAACACTTCGATTAACTTTAGATTAGGGCGTTTTTTTATTACCTTCCAATATTTGTTATGTTCTGCCACTAAGTTGGTCATTATATAAATCATGTTTTTTTTATGTCCTAGGAGGCAAACGGATAGATCGGTCACCTGATGTTAAGTGATCACTGCCGTCCATAGACACTAGCAACATCAAGGGGATCGCGAGTGCGTTGCCAATCTGTGTTTGGGGGAGAGAGAGGGGGGGAGGTTTAGTGGGTCTCCGGTGCGGCGCTCTCACTGACCGAACGAAACCTGTAAAAGCTTCAGCGTGGCTCTATCACCTACAAAAGTATCGGTATAATATACTCCATTGAATAGCCATAGCGTGACCCGGATAAATAAATATACATATATAGCATATAAGAGGTTGTGTTCGTTGATGTAACGTCCTGAGTTGTGTGGATTATTTAACAATAAAAGCCTTGACCAATTAACAAATTGATATAAAACAAGATCTATTTTACCATATCACACTTTAAAATGAAAGAAACAAATAGTTTTAACTTGATTTTCCTCTTTCTTGAGTTTGCTTTGCTTAAATATCATATTGTGAAGAGTTATTTTATATTAGCTACCTAAAAATACTTAATTATTATTTACATTTCTAGAAGCATTATGAACATTTTTGTAGTCTATTAAATGAAGAATGATTTCTGTAGGTGTTTACAAGAAGCAGTCGAACTATTTTTGACTTCATCTTCACTTTTCGATTTTCAAATATAATCCTGACGCATAATCAGTTAGGTAAGGCAAAAAGAAAATGTAAACAATTGTTCGTGACCAGTGTCTTTTATATAAATTTATCACAAAGTTCAGGATAAAAAAATGCATGAGTAGACAGAAGTACACATCTATAAGTATATACTCCTTTATCTATGTGCCAATGAAAGGTTTAAAGCTCATGGTCAAGTTCCAGACTTCTTCTTTCAACAATCCATTCATACCTTCTCCGGTCTTCTTCTACTCCTATATCCTTCCATTACTCTTTAACTTCTGTGTCACTGGTGCTATTTTCATACTTCGTTTGATATACTCATACCTATTCCTAACCGTTCTAATTTCACCCGCATTCATATCAATATTTGCATCTCTGCCACGTGTAATTTTCTTTAATCCCTCTCTTTCAAAGCTAGTTTAAGAATATAGAATAATATTAAATAACGTACATTGATGGATAAAAAAATATAAAAGCACTACGTGACCAATCAAGATCGCGCCGAAAACTGCGATATAACTTCGAACAGAATCTTAAATGATATTCGATTTTTAACTTAACCTAAGTAGTTGTTCGCGGCTTCGCACAAATTGTGTCTCTGGTTATTAACTTCTGGTGCTATAAAGTTAGAGAAATATTTCTTTTATAAATTTATTTATACGTGAAGAAAAAACCTTGTTTGTCTTTTTAAGGTAACCGCGTTCACCGAGAAGCGTAATTCTTGATGTAGTTAATTAAGCGTCATTTGGAGAAATGGTCATGCATGATATTGTAAAATTTAGTCAACTGAAACATCTGAAAGTGGGCTTATTGGAAAATTTTTGACGCTATTTATTAGTCTTTAAATAAATGTAACTATATAGAGAGATAGAGTAACTAAATATTCGAGTTTCAATGAAAACTAATAATAATATCTAACAATAGATAAATAAGTAAAGATAGATAAGATAAGAAAATCTTTATATATAAACTTCTTCTGTGCGTGTGTATGTCACTGAACTCTTCCTAAATGGCTGGACCGATTTTGATGAAATTTTGTGTGCGTGTTCCAATGGATCCGAGAATGGTTTAGATTCACAATTGAACCCGGTAGCTGCGCTGTGGTTGACTTTTCGGATTTTTTTTATTATCAAGGCAGGAAAACGTCCGCCGGGCCCGCTAGTACCTATATAAAAATGTATTATTTTCGAACAATAACAGAATAATCTAGAATTCCATACAAAAAACATTAAACAACGTGGTGATCTTTCGATGCATGGAACACGGAGATATTGAAGTCCTACTGTTCTGAATAGTAATATTAAAAATATATAATTAATATTTAAAACAAACAAGTTTTAAAAATAACATGTTTCGAATTTACACCCTTTGGCTAAACGTTATTAATGTCACGAATCAAGAAAACAAACTTTAACTGTATTCTGGAGATTTCCACCTATTTTTTTTAGAGTTATATAAACACGTTATGTGTCCGATTGCAGTTCTGGAAATCAAAGTGAATATCAATAGCAACACAAAGCGAGAGGCTACAAGAGGTCGATAATGATAGCAGTGTAGGTGCATAGAGTTTTCTTTGTAATGGTTTGTTCCACTTTTGTATTTGTGTGTGTGAATAAATATATTTTAGTGAAAACAACATTTGATTAACTACGAGTCTAACAATGCAATATGGATGTTGTTTAACAAGATAATATAGTGTCTATTGAATTTCACGAAAGCGGCAGTGTAATTGCAAGCCAGTTACAATTCGAGAGAGATTCCTCTATGTAACAACACCGGACGAAGGTTCCAATTTAGGAGGCTTCACAATGCCCCTCCCGGGAGGTTACACAAAGCATTCCCGCTAATCCGCTCCCTTGACTTCCTATAACAAAGGCAACGGTCATTGGAAATTATAGATTAATTCTGACTGGGAACGGGACAGGATGATTGATTTCTCGATAAATATATCTCAAGATTTAGTATCATATTTGCTGCTCAGTTTGAAATTTTAAATAGTTATATTTTGAGCAGCTTATGAGCTTCTCGATTGTTGGATACACTCTCGCTGCTCCTAGAATAATACATACCGTGGCGTGCAACTGTTATATGTATAATGTATATGGTAGACATATAACACGGTAGATAGTCTCTGTTCGTTTTTGTAGTCTTACATTTCAATGGATGTTATTGTAATAACGGGGTACTAATATTATTCGCATCCACGGGAAGGGTACCTCTGATTCTTTTGATTCTGATACTTGAGTATAATATATATAACAAGTGTACGCTGTATAATTTTAGAATTATACGAAAATAATGTACTTATTGTATTATTATTTGTAAAGATACAGACGCAGGTGAATTCGTGGGTGGTTGCTAGTAATAAATAAAAATAATCAGTTGTATGAACAGCATTTAAAAGGAACTGAACTTGTTATTTCGGTGCGCTTCCGTAGCAAAATCGCAGCGTTACGCCTGGTGTAGACAAGTACTACGCTTCTATGAAAACATTTAGTTTTCTGAAACAATTATAGTACGCTACGAAATTATGTTTTACATAATTTTGAAATGTTTTCCTAATATGTTTATAACAACTCAATTGGAAAACACAAGGGGTATCAAAATAGTTGGTAATCGGTAATTTAGCGTAATACAATTTAACTCTACATTTAGATAACAGTTTATACGATGTATTTTTATTTATGCGATTGGAGACAAACGAACAGACGGGACACCTGATGGTAAGTAATTCTGCGTCGTCGGCCTTTGAGGGAGGAATAGGCTAATTTCTAAAAGGTTTGGAGGTTATATTGATCTGAAAACATCGCCGCTGGGAGTTCATGCCAAAGAACCGACGTACGTAGAAGAAACCCAAGGGAAAACTTCCAACCATCGAGATGACATGGATGGAATTTGAATTATTATCGAGTCATTCGGTAATGAACTCAGCAGTCGGTATCAATCTGATCAAATAATACATTTAACTATTGTTAGTCGTTTGGTTCGATACATAGTGAAGTCAGTTTTCGTATACATTTGATTGTCTAAGTGTCGATCATATTAGGCCACGAATAGTTGTATAATCAAGTGCACATACAGATATATCCTTATTTATATTAAACTTGATAGCGTTGGTCAAGGAAACACCAAAAGGCTATGGTTTATTGTAACGTGTTGCTTTTTTGAAAGTTCAGATAATTGATGGTCGTATAAATATCATGCCAGTTGTATCGGATGGCAAATCAGAATGCGAATAACTTTTAGATTTGATTCGTATTTACATTTTAATAGCGATAGCAAGCTTGCTATAACATAAATAACGGTAATATTTACGCCATGAACGTGTCGTGTTCGGCGCAGCGTGTAGATACAAGGGGTAACCCTGGCAGGCAGCACTTCACAAACTTTTATATATCTAGTCAATTTATTAATGAAAACAGGGTTTTTATAGATACGTACATAGTATACATTAATATTCTTTGGGTCATCTTTCTGAAATTTCCCACAAGTACACATATCAACTAAATTACGGTTATAATATACTCATATCTACGTAGAATAACTAAATAGTAATGTGATAAAATGTATATATCACTCGGTTGTGCTCTGTCTGATAAGAAATAGTATTTATATAATCTAGACATTTTTCACAAACTTCAGATAAAAATTAATGC
Source organism: Antheraea yamamai (assembly GCA_036509395.1). Classification (NCBI taxonomy): domain Eukaryota; kingdom Metazoa; phylum Arthropoda; class Insecta; order Lepidoptera; family Saturniidae; genus Antheraea; species Antheraea yamamai. Next base: position 18,779,352 of record AP028448.1, on the reverse strand, counting down.
CACCAAAGTGGACGCTAGAACAAGATAATCTAGATCGAAGTATAAATAGTACATAAAACTCCGTTTTACCCAATTGTAAGACATCTGATAATGTAAGACAAAGTCCTATATTATATGTATTATAATTATGTTTTGTTTTGGTATAAACTCTTAAAACGCCTATAAAATGTTACCATATATTCAAAATGTATTCAAGTCACATTAATCATGTTAACGAATAATCGAAATATATTCTAGGGTTTTAAAAAGTATATATTTTCATGTTTTTGTTGTTTCAATAATTCAATAATGTTGTATAATTAATATCATACGCATGGTACCAATGAGTTCGATTCCATCATGCCTATTCAATAGACGAGTCTTTGGCGTACTACACGTTCAAATCATTATATTTATCAAGTATTGAAGGCTATTATTACGTAATTAGTACTTGTTATATAAATTAACGTATTTTTTCTGTATTATATAGTTATTAGCGACCTACTTCGGCTTCGTATAAGCGCAATGTACAACTATAATACCATGAGTGTTTTTAATACTTTGACAATGTATTATTAATATAACGTTTGATAACAATCTATTTAGTGAGAAATTTCGTTAAGCGTGTCACACAAATACTAAGTTCAACCAATAAGTTTGAGAAACGCTGGGTGTGGTAGTGTCGAGTGTACAGCTAATGAGTGTACCGCGACGCGTCTAATGATCGCGTCTCAACGTCTCACCCCCGTCAGTAACTCTACCCGAAGACCCTTAGTCTTTGTGTCATATTTTTCATATCTAAGAGGAACCGTCTCGAGAACCCGACGCTACTTGTCTTTTTTATACGGCTCATTTTGTAATTTACAGTTATCAAAACCAAAAATATATTATTCAATTTAGGCCATAAGAAGGCGCTTATGAAGGTGGAAACTACCACCGGTTGTGAAAACAACCCAGTCATCGAGAAGAAGCGGCAAGGAACTCGACAATCGTTTTTAGTGGATGCACAGAGACAGGAATCAATTCTAGACATCACCATCGTTCACATATTGATCTACTCTATAATAGCTTTTTGACACCAAAACCCGCTTGATATGGCGCTTAAACTTACAGTTCAGCATATCGGTAATATGTTTTGGAACTTTGTTGCAATACTCTTGTAAGGAAGTCCAATAACATAAATATGACCGCAGTCTATGGTATTCGGCAGCATCACTGTTAGGCTGTTAAGTACACTGTTAAGTAAACAAATGCACTGCGTTTATCAAATACAATGACGACATTTTATCAACTTCAGAAAAATAAAAACGAATTGCTTCGCAAAATTATAGGTAGCAGTTGATAAATTCGTGTCTATTTCAGTTCGGAAATGTTATTGTGTTCTTCAATGTCTTAACCATTATAAAATACATGTATAAAACTCGTCTAGACATCATATATTTGTGCTTTATAGGTAGAAGATATTAAGATACCACGAAGTTCATATAACAATAATCAAAGTAGTGAATAATCAAGTTTCTAATAAAACTCCCAATGCATGTTAATAATCTCACCCGACGCCAGAATAAAAAGTTAATGGATTTTGGAAGTAGTACTTAATTTATTTTAACTCAATAATCTCTACAATTACTCATATTTAAAAAATTGTTTCTTCCGTTTATAGTTTCTATATATTGAGGAAGGTCATAGCTCACCTAGAGTTACGCTACTACTCTTAGAAGCAGACCTTTTAGCGTATAAAATATACAGCAGAAAGTATGTGAAGCGAGAACAGAATAATAGTGCGGGCGGACCGTGTTGCGCGGCGCGGTACATCTGGGGTAAAAGGTGAGTTGGCCACTCGATGAGAACCGAGCATTAGCGAGAAGGACCGAACTCCGAATGCCTATGTTTGTGAGATATCATGCCGCGCAGCTCGGTCGCGTAGTTTTCTTACGCCTACATTCATGTTTCATACGCAATTAAGTTAATCGAACCGTATTAACAGTATATCATTTTTTAATTAGACACATCAATAATCACGCAAACCAGTGTATCTAACCAAGGCAATAGACTATATTTAAATTGGCTGGAGGTAGATACCCCTTTAAAATGAATGCCAAAAGTATTCTCCTATAACCGGAATAAAGACTTCAACGCCACCATAGCCGATGTTAATAAAGTACCAGCTTTCCAAATAATGCGCACCACAAATATCGAAATAGCGATTATTGTGTCGCGCCCGTATACGTATAGTGCCGAAGAGCGAATCCAAAAGCGAGTGAATCCGAGTGCGAGAGATGGGCTAGTGACCGGTCATCTCCGATTTTCATATATCTATTCTATACATATAATAAAAATGAAGTGTCTGTATGTAATATCAAAATAAAATTATTTTACTCATTGGGTACGAAAGTATACACGCTACTGATAACAAAAATGCAATTTTTAAAATTTTTGTCGGTCTGTCTGTCTGCCTGGTTGTTCCGGGTAATCTCCGAAACGGCTTGACCGATTTTGACGGAAATTTCACTGGCAGATAGCTGAACTTACAACAGGTTACTTAGGCTACTCTAAATTAGACTAGCTATTAACCGCGGCTTCGTCTACAATGCTATCCCCAAAACGGTTGGACCAATCTTCATGAAACTTTCAGTGACAGATAGCTGACCTTATAAAAAGTAATTTAAGCAATTTTAGTTTATACTAGCTGTTACCCGTGGCTTCGCCCGCAGTGCTATCTCCAAAACTGTTAGACCGGTCTTCACGAGACTCTCACTTGCAGATAGCTGACTTTACAAAAAGTAATTTAGGCAATTTTAGTTCATACTAGCTTTTAACCGTAGCTTCGTCCACAGTGCTTTCTCCAAAACAGTTAGACCTATTTTCACGGGACGTTAATTGGCAGGTAGCGGACCTTATAAAAAGTAATTTAATTTATTTTAATTTAGACTAGCTGTTAACCGTGGCTTCGCCCGCTGAGGTATCACCAAATCGGTTAGACCGATTTTCACGGGACTTTCATTGACAGATAGTTGACCTTATAAAAAATAGTTCAAGCTATTTTAGTTTATACTAGCTGTTAACCGTGGCTTTGCCCGCAGTGCTATCTCCGAAGATGGTTCCACTCGTTATTTATTTTTAAATAGGGACTATTCACCAGCTTGTTGTTTAACATTCGACATTATAAAAATTAATAATTTAATGTCTAGGGTTTTAATTTAAACTAGCTTATTAACCGTGGCTTACGCCAGATGTTCCTATCACCAAAACTTGCGGTTAGATAGCGAACCTTATTTTATTTTTTTATACCATATATTCTTAATTATAATGGTCAATCTATACGTGTAAGGAGAATGTGAGTGTACAGCTAGTATGGTATATAATATTAGGTTACCCGGGCTTGCGTTACTGCGGTTCAGTTATTACAAGTTGAATCAAAACTATGATAAAGCATTTAGGTGGCGCCATCTATGAGATATCTATAACAGTCGGTCCTACAGTTTTTTTTACAAGAAACTAACTTAAAGCCCCATCTGTTCGACACCGATGAAACTTACAATAATCAACATTGACAATCATTTCATTTTCAATTATAAAAAATTGGGGCCATTAATCGAAAGACATTAATAGAAATTATCCTATCTCTCAAATTGAGCCAAATTATACATAAATTCCAACTTTCATGAGGATCGGTTCAGTATTTTCATTGTGGACAAAAATTATGAGACTGGATTTTTATATATTTAAGGTTTTTTTTTTCTTCTTATCTGCAGACTCTCGGTCCGCACCATTTTTTTGCTATCGTTTTATTTAATGTGTAAGTTAAAAATCGTATCTGTGACCATCTATTGGGTGTTGGTTTTTTTTTTTATTATTATTATTTATTTTTTATATATATTTATTTCTTTATTTTTATGATTTCATTTAACTATTTTTTTCAAAGACGTTATTGCCTTTATGGTGGTTTCATTTTGGTCCTTTATCGACATCTTCAGGTTATAATCCACAATTGGCCGCGCCGGAGCGTCCATGGCCCGATGGATGAACCTACTAACTGCGTCATCAGTCACGTCGGTATAGTAGACACAGGTGTGAGTGTGTCTGGATATTGCCACTATAGCATGTGAAACACTATCGTGGATTTGTATCCTTTTGCCCTTTGTTTGCAGGATCACCACCGATTTGAAGGTCAATCCCTGGGATTCGTGGACTGTCAGAACGCGCGATCCTTCCCCTACCCCGTAGGCCTTGTTTATCAGGGCTTTTTTCTCTTCTTGTGTGTGTACCAGGACGAGAGTGTCGGGAATGTGTGAGGATATTTGTTCGCCCTGATAGCCCTTAATGCTCAGGGATCTCACTATAGGTTTCGGTGAGTATATACCGTCGTATACTTGACTCAGTGCATAGGCTACATCCATCGGGTTCCTGTATGTACAAGTGAGCTGTTGGTCAATACCAGCTACGGCCGTTGGTCTGCTGTGAGCCATACGAAATAAGTTTTCCCGATCAATGTAGGGTAGTTGGTTGAAATCTCCGATGAGGAGAATTTCGCTTGCTTCCGCCAGCCGGCCGGCAGTCAGGATGGTCCCGAAATGGTTCATGAGAGCGTAATTATATAGCTAATAGATTTAAGGTTTGAAAAATAGTTTGGACTTACACCCTAACCAATTTAAGCCCGAACACATTCAAGCAATAAAATGAACTGTATAACTATTTATTTTGTCATATCGTATGTGAATTTGTACTTCAAGTTTCATCGCAGTTGTAGAAATATGTAACTAGAAAAAAATATATCAAGAGATGAAACAAGACTTCAAACATTCACGGGCTTGTGTTATGACGAATCACAATATGTTGTAGGTTCACCTTTCATATTCAATATCGGCTTTGTGCTCTTCTGTAACAAGATTACACCTTCTGTCGTGAATCTAAGGCAGGTTTTCAATCGTACAAGCGTGGAACATGATTGTTTAGCCGGCGGGTGACACGTACTCTGAATATGTTAAGGTGTTGATATTCATGTAGTGCAGAATAGTAAAATTGTCTGTAAGGGTTTTGAAGTGAATTAGAAAAATGCAAAATACATATTAAAATGCAGTCTGCGAAACTTTACTAAAAGAGAATATCTGTAAAGAGCTTGTACATATGTAATTATTTTAGTAAGTCAACAAAATAAACGCTATATTTCCAGTACTATTATTTAGTACTATGAATCGTCTGCGACTTTGCTTGCGTTAAATTGCAACATAAAACTGAATGACTGTTAAAAATCTCTTTGTGTTTTATAGAACTAGCGGGCCCGACGGATGTTGCCCTTCCCTGTTAATAACAAAAACCTTGACAAATTATATACGTAAACCTTCCTCATGAATCACTTTATCTACTGGTGAAAACCGCATGAAAATACATTCATGCGACAATACAGTAGTTTTTGAGTTTATCGCAAACAGACAGACGTAACAGAGGATTTTGTTTTGTAATACATAGTGATATTTAAAAATACAATTGAGATCGATGGACAATAATTTCACAAATTCCCAAAAGAAAAATCTAAATATTCAACTATATGTACAACTTACCGTTTAAACTATATAAAAAGTTGAATAAAAATTCAACGTTTCCACAATTAAATTTAATATACTTATTTTAAAGTGAATATAATTTCATTGTGTCAGCTGGCAACTATTATAGGAAATTATCTCAATAGTTAACACTTACAAATTATGAGTATCCTATCAAACAAGATCAGCTGTTGAATGAAGACCGAAGAATCCATGATGAGTTTGAAAAAATTTTATTCTTCTCTAAACAATAATGATTGCTCCGACCGGTTTCGGCCATGGCGACCACTTTGACCCCTAAACTTAGAAATGGCGCTGGTGCGCCGAATGGCATGTAGCCACTCCGCAACTCTCACATAGGGCACGTGAGTACCCGCCAATTTACTTCCGTTTGGTATCAAGGTCAGCTTTCCCTAGCCTCAACTCGCGTACTTGCTGTTCCCCCCATCTCCGTCTCCAACGCCCACAAGGGCCACCATTTTCTCCTTTTCCCAGAGGGGCCCCCATATCCCCTTCCCCCCCCCATCAGAATAGAAGATCCTTCCCACTCTTTCCCCCCATACCTCACCCCCCCAACCACAACCCCCCAACATCTCTAAACAACAATACTTCTTCATAAAACTGAGTAATCAGAACAACTTTTGCAACATACTGCTTTACATTACAATATAGAATAGGTATTAATATTCGTTTAATGTTCATAATAGTTTTATTCGAATGTTTCGTAATCAAAGTGAAACGTATACAGAGAGAAATAATCTTATATTTCAGATTTAGTAAAACCAGTAACAATTTGTTAGGGAATAGTGTTTTACAGCAAAGTCCCAAAGGATATTACCGATTTGCCGGATTGTGAATTTAAGCGTCATGTCAAGCGGGTTTTGGTGTCAAAAGGCTTATTATAGATTGGATCAATATGTGAACGATGGTGATGTCTGGAATTGACTCCTCTCTTTGCATCCACTAAAAACTATTGTGACGTGTTATGCATACTAAATATTATATCTTTATATATAAATTTTTTCTGTACGTGTGTATGTCACTGAACTCCTTCTAAACGGCTGGACCGACTGTGATAAAATTTTGTCTGCATGTTCTAGTGAATCTCAGAATGGTTTAGATTTACAATTTGACCCGGTAGGTGGCGCTGCGGTTGACTTTTAGGATTTTTTTATTATCAAGGCAGGACGTCCGCCGCGCCCGCTAGTATATACATATATATTAGGGTGGTTTTTTTTTTGCGACTATTTTTTTTTCTTTACTCCATTGAACTTCGACTATAAAAAAAAATTCCCACCAGGACGGCCTAATTCCAATTTAAGACTCGCAAAAATTAAATTTCCTTAAACCGAAAATTTTTTCTAAAAATTAACGCATCTCAAATTCTTGCCAAAAGAAATTGAGGGGATCCTTCTTCTTCAAAAGCCCTAGAGCAAAATTAACTTTATGACTGTCAGAAAATTTTAACGTTTCCTCAATTTGTTTTCCTTTTCTCCAACTATTTTCCGCGGACCTCTTTAAGAGATAATTCCCAAAAAGAGACAGCCAACTCGAATTGCTTTAGTTTTTTTCCATTTTTCTCCTTTCCCCATTACCCACAAGACAGAAAAAGAAACGATTCCCCCGAAGGAAACAAGCCGGACACCTGGTTGTGGAAGCGCTTCCATGACGGGAGAAATGGGGTAAATGCTCGTCCACGATGAAAAAAAAAGGTCAACCATGACTGCAAACAAAAAAAATCAAGCGTGCCCACTTCGCTCCCCCACCCAGGGCCCGCGGCGCATGGAGAAAAAGAAAAACCCTGAAATCGACTCCCCCAAAAATCCGGGCTTAAAGGGCCCCCTCTGTCAGAATTGATGTCCCGCAAATAGCCGAGAGAACCCGCGGCGAAAGAGCCGCCGTGGGATTTTTACCCCCTGAGAAAGAAAAAAAATAGTCGCAAAAAACCCCTGTGTAGGGTGGAGTGAAACTCCCGGGGCAAGCACAAAAAAAATTCCCCAGCCACCCCCCCGGTCTTTAGGCGTCACCCCCCCCCAGTAACCCGCCCCCGGCCAAAGCCCCACAATTTTTTTCACTTGGGGCTGGCCATGAGATTTTTTTCACCCCCAGGCATCCCCCCAATGTGTGTGTGTTAAAAAGATAAACCAGACCGAGTTTCTTGCCGGTTCTTCTCGATGACTGGGTTGTTTCCCGAACCGGTGGTAGCTTTGACGTTCATAAGCGCCTTATTAGGCCCTAAACTGAATAAAGTATATGTTCATTTAGATTTTGATTTTAATATCTCATCATATTGTAAAGTTTTTCATGTTTTATACTGCTATTTTCATTTAATTTATTAATATGAATGAAATACAAAGAGAGCAACAGGAAAACGTAGGACAAAGTATACGTTTCACGGAATAATGTATGCAATTTATGATACAATATATTGGTACTCACATCATGTAAATAAACCAAAGATTGCTTTTCTGAAAGTAATAAAATTATTAGACAGGAATTTGGTGCTGCGCCTCCAATAGAAGATGAGAGATTTTGTAATTCAGAAATATGTATTCTAAGCGATTTTATAGGTTAATTCTTGTCTACATTTTTATCTGGTACTAAGTGACTATGCGGTCGAAAGTGACATAAGTTCTAACAAGTAAGATTCTTTAATAAAAATCTAATGATGGGTTTAAACTTATATGTATTCTGAAAATTCTAAGATAGTCAAGCGAATACAAATATTGAAATTGTATCTTAAGAATCCGGGTTAAAATTGCTTACTCTATTATAACCTTATTCGTAATATTTTGTTTTTGGTTTTTGTTTATAAAAGTCATAATACGTAACATTACAAGCTCTTTTGTACGTTGATCTGACAACTATATTCAACTTTTATCACTCATTTTCAAGTTTTGTATGTTCTTTAAAGAAAGTAAGATAGAAAGAATTAGTTTATTGTTGGAACAAACATATAATTAAATTAAACAAAAAAAAATAAAAATACGTGTGAATAAAGAGAAAAAAAAAGTCCAACGATTGGCAAACCCGTTCAGCAAATATGTGCAGTACAGTAGTAGTACTGCAGCGCTGATTTTCGATGGGAGCCCTTGTGATGATAAACGGACGTTCAGACGTTCTTACACGAATAATTTACTACTTTAATATACACTAATCATATTTGCATATACATCCACGTTTAATTATAATGTAAATCGAAATGACAGTAAAGCATAACTCAATGGTATATGGTTATGGTAAAATAGATACATATGAACTTTATATATGGGAAAACACTAAGAAATTAATAATAATAACGATAATATAAATAAAATCAATATGAACAAAGCTTTTCATAAAAAATGAAAGATTTTTCAGAAGAATGAAACATTTCCAGAGATTATTTCCTACAAAGATATTTACAAACTTTAACTATACTAATGTAGTTGTAGATATACGTCTTATCTTTGGCAGTTTAGTTACTATAGTATATATTTAGTTTGAAAGTAACGTCTCACTCAAATATATAAAGTAATTTATAGCAAGCATATATATAGGAGTACCTTAGCTTTTGCAGTGGAAAACACAGCTAAGGAAAGCTTGGCGATGCCGGCATGTACACGACAGCGCGGTGCTTGGTACCGCACATGTCACTATCATACGAATCTCAAATGAAGGGAATATAAAGTATACGTAATCCCAGCCCTTTCTGTATACTTGATTTATGGACGAATTTTTTAAATGAACTGAATTTATTTTTGTAAATATATTGGTTAAATATATTTACCAAAATGGTAAATTCAGACACGTTATCTCTGCTTATAGTGCATATCTAACAGTGGTACCACTTGTAATTGAGTCAGTTTAAATGGATAATTATATTTAGACCTAGCTGACCGGTGCAACTTCGTCTGCACCAAATCGGTTTTCATCGGTTTCAATTGTATTTTGAAACGAGAAAAATTAAAAAAAAACCTAAAACCCGATTGCAGCCACACCTACGGTTTCCAATTGTAAATCCAAATTATCAAGGGACTTGCTCAAACATATACCCATGGTATGTGAGAAATCTTTTAAAATGAGCCAGGAACCCGTTCGTAACATTATCTACCGGGTTCAATTAAGATAAAAACTAACCTACATATACTGGTGGTAATGTAAAAAAAAGCTTCAGGAGTCTATGGACCCCCGGTTGGAACGAAGTTCCTTTCCCTTTTTTGTAGACGTTTAATATACAGTCAGTATAGTTTACATTATAAAATATCAAGTTAATAGAGTTAAATTGTAAATTAAACGATAAAATATATTTATAAAATAAATTATGATAAATTAAACACTGAATGATCGGGGATAATCAAGTTAATACATCAATAGTCGACATTATTACACATATTTTTCATGTACCTGCACCATCACTAAACCATTATCGATACCTCTCCATAAAACTACCGCCTTCAGAGGTCATTCAAATATACCGCCACTCGGTGTTGGAATAACATCCCACCGCCATGTCGAACCAAAAAGAGTAAACTAAGCTTTAAACTCTCATATACGCATTATCTATTGCAGCTTCAAACTCAGTAATTAAAGTGACGTACAATGTATTCACGCAGCTCTATTTTAAGCTCTGCCTAAATGGTGTTTTTGTTCTTCTAAATTTATTTTTGTTTTTTTTAGTCTTGAATTTATAATTACAGTAACTACGCCTATTTAATGTGATCATCTGTGACGTGTTATGTGTGTCTGTGTTATTTTATTTATCTTTTAATTTTGTATTGTAACGTTAATATGACCGGCAGAACGTCCGTTTATCATCATATGGGCTCCCGTCAGAAATCAGCCCTGCAGTACTGTTGTACTGCACATTTTGCTGAATGGGTTTACCAATTGTTAGACATGTCTTTATTCTTTCTCATTTTTCAAATGTATAAATTTTTTTCTTGTCTAATTTGTTTGTGTAAATTAATTTAATTGTATGGTCGTTCCAACAATAAAGTATTTCCTTCTCTTCTTTCTTTCAATAGGTAAACATTAAGTTGGTTTGCTATTGAAATTAAATTTTTATGTATGTATATATTATATAGACTCATTCTCTCTCTTTTTCTATGTGACGACACCTAACCTACTGCACATAGACTCCGCGCATGCACAATCCGTAAAAATAAAATTAAATAATCATCTCTACCACTTACTTTATCATAACTATCTACTATATACTATACATAACTTTTTCACACTCCATTGTATTGAAGAAAAATATAAATATGCAATAGATATGAGCATCGCGTCGACGTGGCAACTGTCACTTGCCTGTAACTATTCGTGTAAGAGCGAATTTTAATAAGCCAGTTTTTATATATGTTTTTTTTTTTCGCTGGCAACTCTGCTCGAGTGTAATTTAACTTCGTGTATGAATTATGAAAAAAACTGATAAACATTAAACTAAGTTGATTAGAGTAGCACTAAGTACTTATCTTGCAAGAAAGTAAGTGAATTAATGTTGGTCATTCATTTGGTGTATTGAAACAAAACAATTGTCTGTCCAGAACTTTTGTGTAAAAACTAAGCAATTAAAACGTTTTGAAGTAAACTACATAGTGCAATATATGAAAGAACTAGTTGGTGAAACGAATCCAGTGAAATAATGACAAACAGTGCGATAAATTTTGGTATACCACCAAAATACTGAAAGTGAATCAGCAAACAACAATCGTTATAAATTTGAAAGCGAATAACAAATGGTTAAAATAGCGGCAGATTCGGTTATTCACGACTTCGAGCAATGTTCGCTTAGCCTTGCGGCATGAACAATCGTTTTGTTGTATACGCAAGTGACAGAAGGTTCAAATTCCACTGTTATAATAAAGTTATTATAATAAATTTAGAAATTGTTTTAATACGCCTTATGAAAATAAAAGGAGACGAAATAACTTAACCAGAGCTTATACGCAATCTGATATATTGGTTGGAGACACGGGTCCCCCTTCTTCATACGAAGAACCACCAAGAAGTGATTGTATACCAGTGAAATGTCGTGTGATTATTAGAATCTATCCACCCCACAAGGGAGTTCCGATCGTACCGCCGTGGGGATCGGACGCGTGCGCAAAGTTACTTTCAATGCGAGTGTTTACTTTCATTTTCGTTCACGATATTCGTATACAGTTCGCAACGTGGTTGAGCGCCCGCGTTCTCGTATTGAGAGTCTCAGTTTTTCGCGATATCTCGATTCTATCACACTATCTTTCGTGAAGTGTTCCTTTCAGAACGTAGTAAAGCGCACTTTTCGGTGCAATCTTTGTAGTGCGTCCTGCGTCTGCCGTACTCTGCGTGTCGCTGCCTCGCGTTCCAGGGATCCAGCGCGCCGTGACTGCGTACGTCGTGCTTCGCTCCATGGTTCGCGCTGCGTGTCGTCGCGTCGTGCAAGAAAAGAAGTAGTCCCCTGTGAGGCATTGCACATCGCCCACAGCTCCCTTGACCCGGACTCGGGATAGTCCGTTAAATTCAAAAAAGCGCGCCCTCCTGCCTCTCTGGCGGGGAGGTTTTTAACGTCTTCTCCCGCCCCGCTCCCTTCCTCAGGCCCCGGTATGCCCTCTAATAGCGAGCTTCTTCGATTCTGTGGATTTATTTCCAACGTGTCCCCTCATTTGCTTGCCGACTACGACGCTTTTACCCATAGGGTACGCGCAGACTCACCGTGCGCACCCTCTGCTCTCACGATCCTCACGTCGAACTCTTTCGCAGAGCTAGACGATGCCGTTTCCCGACCCGATCTAGAGAAAGGCTCCAATATCGAGCTAGACTCTGCTCCCTCCACGATCGACGACATCATCGCCGTCGTGCGCCGCCATAAACGCGAGCATCCTTCCGCAAACACCTCCGATAGTGAAGGCCCTGTGCTTTCAAAAAAATATTCCACACTAGATGGTGCTGGTGCGCCTAAAAAAATCCCTAAGGCACCCCTCCCCGAGTTCGGCTTCACCTGAGGCTGCGGGTACCGTAGCTTCGGGCAAAAGGCACCGTCACCCGTTACGATCGGCTACCCTACAACGTCTGGTGCGTGCTACCATATCGAAGATATAAATTATTTAGTATAAGATAGAATAACTCCGTGCATTTATATCTATCTTCCCGTAAAACGACCATTAAGTAATTTTAATATAAATCAAGATATAAAACTTTGTATTTATCTAAGCAGTTTTTAATATTCGACAATTTCAATAGTGATCATTGAACTCGAAACAATATTCTTGTATGTTACTATGATAACTAAGTTATGTAGATGAAAGCGCGGTAGATAAAACATAATGGCCGCCAAAATGACCAAAAGACAATATAATTCAAATTACATACATAGATACAGATATATGAATTTAAATTATATTTATTTTTGGAGTCCAGTATAACGCATGTCTTACGCACATGTTTACAGTGAAGGACATATTTTTGCTAAATTTCATGCGAACGAAGTCACGGGTAACAATAGAGTAATCTAAATTACTTCCTATAAGGTCAGCTATCTGCCAGTGAAAGTCCCGTGAAAATTGTTCCAACCGTTTTGGAGATAGCACTGCGGACGTAGCCACGATTATCAGCTAGTCTAAATTAAAATAAAGTGAATTACATTTTATAATGTCCGCTCTCTGTCGGTGAATGTCCCGTAAAAATCGGTCGAACCGTATTGGAGATAGCACTGCACGCGAAGCCACAGTTAACATCTAATCTAAATTAAAATAGAGTAAATTACTTGTTGTCATGTCCGCTATCTGTCGGCGATAGCCCCGTGAAAATCGGTCCAACCGTTTTGGAGATAGCATTGCGGACGAAGCCGCGGTTTATAGCTAGAGTCTAATTTAGAGTAGCCTAAGTAACCCGCTGTTATTCCACCTATCTGCCAGTGAAATTGCTGTCAAAATCGGTCCAGCCGTTTCGGAGATTACCCGGAACGAACAAACAGACAGACCGACAAAAATTTTAAAAATAGCATTTTTGTTATGAAAGTATACAGATACTTTCATACCCAATCAGTATTTTTTTTTATTTTGATATTACATACAGACACTTTATTATATGTATAGATTCGGCTTAGAACAAAAATAAAAATCCTCTTATGAACCAATACAAAAGCTTAAGGAAATTCTTAGTCTGGACTTAAACACTAACATACAGGAGAACGAAATTTACAAAATTAATCGCCTAGGTAATAAATATAGACCGAGACCGGTATTATGCTCGTTTATTAATAACTGAAAGAAGAAAGAAATTATTAGGTCTTTACCTATGAAATTGCCGTTTTGTATGAAAAAATTTAAACGATTTTTTTTCAAGTATTTTTTATTTGTATTAATCGAAGTAATCACCCATGCAATCAATGCATCTTTGCCAACGCAGATGCAGTTTATTGATGCCCTTCTTAAAGAAATCAGCTGGACGGGAGGTAACAAATTCTTCAAAGGCATTTTGTACTGCCTCTCGGGTATTGAATTTTTTTCCCGCCAAGGAGTTATCCAAATTCTGGAAAAAGTAGTAGTCTGTAGGCGCAAGGTCTGGTGAGTAGGGCGGATGACGGAGAACTTCCAACCCCAGTTCTTGCATCTTGGAGACCGTCTGCTATGCAGTATGAGGTCGCGCGTTGTTGTGCAGGAGCAGTGGAGACGAGCGATTGACCAATGCTGGTTGGAGATGTGCCAGTTTCTCCATCATTGTGTTCAGTTCTTCACAGTAAACATCTGCAGTAATGCTCACCCCGTTTGGTAAGAAGTTGTGATGAATCACACCGGCGCTAGACCACCAAACAGTGACCATCACTTTTCTAGGGGTAAGTTTTCGTTTAGGGCATTGTTTAGGTGCTGAACCAGGATCCAACCAACTTGCTGAGCGCTTGTGGTTATCAAACAGAATCCATTTTCCATCGCAGGTAACAATGCGGTTCAAAATTCCTTCATTTGTGTGTCTGTTGAGCAGTGCAAAGCACGTCTCGACGCGTACTTCGCGCTGGCGATCATTGAGTTCGTGGGGCACCCATTTGTCAAGCTTTTTTACCTTGCCAATTTGACGCAAATGGACCAATATTGTTTTGACGCTAACGTCGAAAGCTGCTGCTAATTCAGCCGTAGATTGTGTATCATCAGGTTCCACAATCGCCTTTAATTCGTCATTGTCGACCAAAGTCTTCGGACGACCGCGAGGTTCATTTTTCAGGTCGAAATTCCCAGAACGGAAGCGAGCAAACCAATAACAGGTGGTGCGTTGGTTTGTAGTGTTAGCTCCGTAAACGTCGTTGATGTTGCGTGCCGTTTGTGCCGCGTTGTTGCCACGACGGTACTCATATACCATAATTACTCGAATTTTTAACGTATCCATGATGACAAAAAACATTGAAATGCGATGAAAATGTAACACTAATCAATAAACAAATTACTACTTTTGGAAAAAGAATTCCATGTTTTTAAAATAAAATTAATTTGAAATTAGAATTCTTAGCCAAACAAAAATTATTTTGATTTGAAATGGCCAGTACAGCAGAACGGCAATTTCATAGGTAAAGACCTATTATTTATTATTTATATTTATAAAGTATATCACCGCACATTATTTGTATATAAAAAATGTCTGGCTGTGATAAATTCATGTTTTTAATAGCGTTTAAAAGTTACTGAAAAAAAGGTAAAGGTGTGATGCATATTAAAAAACACAACGTTAACCGGCTACCAGGTATCCTGATCACTGTTAAGACGGGCATAAAGGAAGATATATTAAACAATCAGCTTTTCTAAAATTCTTGCTCTTCCAACATTGCTGGCTCTTGTACTAAGGTGTGGCAAAAAAATTCTAGTTACACTTTTTTTCGTCTAGCTCCCATCCTCTCAGAGCGTGTAACACACAATAAGGAACTTCGTTCCAAAAAGCATAAGGATAATGGAGAGTAAATATAGCCTTAATTTTTAGCTAATCTGTTCGCTATATATAGCACAAAGAAAATTTACCAAAATCATTCAAGAATTACACTAACTACAAATTTTTGACTTTCGTCCGTTATTCTCATGAACCGAACCCCTTGCGTTTTATGGGGCAAAAAGTATCCTACATGTAACCTTGTAATATTAATTATCACTGTGTCAAAATTGGTTCAGTGCTTTCAGAGTGATACGTGTTCTCAGGGAAAAACAGACGGATAGACAAAAATTGTAAAAGATTTATTTTTGGCTTCTATATTGATAATAAAGTCTACCCCGATTATAATTTTGAAAAATATTTGGCCTTGTTACAGTTTTACTATAGTAATATAGATATTTTGTTACTACGATACTAATGAGAAAGGAAGATACGTAATTGATACGTAATACGTATACGTACGTAATACGTAAAGATACGTAATTCAACATGTAACAACTGAGCCTCAGCAACACGTAAACGGGTCAGCTAGTACATAAAAAACCAGATTTGTCTAATAAAACAAGTCAGTTTTACAACTAGAGAATAATTTCAATGGATTCAACTAGCGTTATTATTATGAGTTAATAAATCTAAGACTTCTCAGAAACGAGGCCAAGGTTCGCAGTGAGCCGTCCATTGTCCTCAAATCGACAATAGTCCGGCAGAAAAATGGCATCCCACACTCTCCTCAGTTAACAATGAAGGCTTGATGTGCCATTCAGGACGAAACAACACGGCCGCGTGACAGCGGCGCCACAATCGCGCGACATTATCGTTCAACCGGCCCCGATTCCATTGTCTGAGTGCAGGGGAAATTCGTTACATATTATTGTTGACCTTTTAAAGTCATTGTGTCCAGTAGTCCAGACCGAACGAGCTAAGACGAGTAACCTCTTTTAATATATTTTTATATCTTAGTAAGGTTTAGTATGAGTATTGCCACTGTCATACCGACCTGCATGTCTCTCCTTGACACTTGTTGCTGCTATTACACCTGATAATTTACGCCTGATTACATCACACAATCAAAAAAAACGAAAGTCAAAAATTTGTAGTTAATGAAATTCTTGACGGATTTTGGTAAATTTTCTTTGTGCTATATATAGCAGACAGGTTAGTAAAAAAATTAACCTATAATTCATCTTCCTATGCTACATTAAAAAATAATAATAATAAGAAAATGGCCTTTGGGTTCCGAACCGACGCGTTCGTCGGTCCGTATAATGTACCGTACGTTATAATTGAGCTACGGCTACATGACATTTCTATGCGTAATTATCAATCAGTTGAATTAGAAGTATAACATGTAACAAGCAGGCTAAATTCTATTGATGTATGTGTTTGTCTCTTTGTCTTGAAGCATTTTCTTTCCTTTGATTTTCAAACCATAACGATTCTAAACAAAGTTCACTACAATAATACCATGTCGATAAAGTTGAAAAATTCATGTAAACGAAACTGTCGCTTATATGTTGTTACATTTACTTTACTGTATAAAAATATTTTGCTAAACAAAGGTGACAAGATATCCTAAAATATAAACTTGGATAATAGTTACATTGCATCGTAGAAGATGAATCTCAATAAGAGGTGTGTCAGTACGTGCGTTGTTTCGATATTTGATAAAATTAGTAGTTTTCTGAATATTGTTGAATCTTGAAGTAGGCTCTACGCGAATAGTGAATGGACGCGAAGTTGAGCGGCACAGGAGGAACAAGGACAGAGAACAAGAATAACATATATTTATATATATATAACTCAAGGTTGGATAGTCATAAGTTAGATGTTGTAAAGAGTGCGCCGGGTGCCGCCGACTCTACATGGGAGTCGTGCCGGCGATGGCCGCCTACGGGGCACCGGTTTGGGCCGACGCCCTCGGTGCCGCTAACATGCGCGCGCTTCGTAATGCGCAGCGCACGGTGGCACTGAGGGCGATCCGGGCGTACCGAACGGTGCCCTCGGCGGCGGCCTTTACGCTCGCCGGCTCCCTACCCTGGGAGCTGGAGGCAGGAGTTCTCGCCGCCGTGTACGAGTTCACGGCAGCGAGGAAACGAAAGGGGGAGCCTCCGGCTCCCAGGGAGGTAGAGGCGGAAAGACGGCGTCTCAGGAGAGACGCCGTCGAAAGATGGAAGCAGGACCTGGCGGACGAGCGGTTCGGGCGGTTTACCGTAGACGCCGTCCGCCCGGTCCTGTGGGAGTGGATGGAGAGGGAGTGGGGCTCCCTGACGTTCCGACTGGTACAGGTACTCACCGGACACGGTTGTTTCGGGTGGTATCTGCACCGGATCGCAGGCAGGGAGCCGACTGCCGCCTGCCACGAGTGCGGCGCTGACGAAGATACCGCGCAGCACACTCTGGGTGTGCTGCGTGGGGAAAGCAGCGCCGCATTCTGGCGGCGGCGGTAGGAGCGAACAGGCGTGGCGAGCGATGGCCTCCTTCTGCGAGGAGGTCATCTCGCAGAAGGAGGCGGCGGAGAGGGCCCGCGAGGCAGACCCGCTAAGTGGCCGTCTCCGCCAACGGAGGATCGGTAGGAGGAGGCGGCGCTTTGCCCAACTCCTCCTGCCACCGTAGCTGGACCTGAGGGGATGGGCCAGGCGGCCCATCTCTACATTGCACAGGTCCGGCGGACGAGGGGGGCAGCCAGTGTGTACCCGGTCTGTTCCTCTATAGGTAGGAGCCCGGCGGTCACCTCCCGCCGGGCGGACCGTGGGGGCGGCTCTACAAGGTTGATTAGCTTGAACGATCCCTTGCCTCCCCCTCACAAAACGGTCTGTCGGTACACCGTGGGGTTTTAGTCCGTGCGAGTCGGACATAACCCACTCTCTCCCCGAAAGGATGGGTATCCAAAAGGGAATTCCCCACGTTAAAAAAAAAAAGATCTTGTAAAGAGTATTTTATTATCTAACGTTAAATTTCAACGTAGCAAAAGTATTTGTTTGAATATGAATTAAATATTGTATTGGTCAAAATAGTTTCATAAATAACTGAGTATTTTTAAATAATACGTAACAAAATTATTACCGTCAGTTATCTTTAAGGGTAATATATATACTCGCTAAATCTAGCACAAATTGGATTATTATATATCGTTTCGAATTTACTATTTGTGTTAAATGCGAAGCCGGAGTTAGTAAATAGATGATAGATAAAAGTAACTTAATAAATTTATGTCTAGTAACGACGGCCTTCAAGAGAACCTCTTACACCCAAAATGAAGTACTTAATTTAGACGCTCTCAACTTTGTTAAGAGGTTGAAAGCTAGGAAAGGCGGGAATGACTCCAACTTTCTACCTACAAGCTTGTAAATTGATGGTAAATTTTAAATCTTTGTGAAGTTTGCTCTATTAAAAATTACAATTGAAATTTGATTGCTGTTTGTGTGCACAGAGAAAATTTGGAAGGTTGGCAGGCTTCTAGAATTTTCGATTCGTGTGTAAGCAGACTCATACAGCCGGCACGCTCCGCACTCGGCGCTGTCGTGTTATCGTCCTGTAATCCGGGATCTCACTGACGGCTGCATTATGAATTCAAATGGGTCCGTTCTGACGACATGTGCCAGCTTGGGTCATAAGTCTGTGTTGCCAGTTAACAGATTCTAAAATTATTAGGTATTTAGCGCTTTTTGTTTTTTTACGCCAATTCAAGCGATGTCAAAAGTTTGTTTTGGTGTCAAAAGGCTATTATAGAGTGGATCAATATGTCAACGATGGTGATGTCTGGATTGATTCCTCTCTGTGCATGCACGAAAAACGATTGTTACCTACGTGTAATGTATTTTAAATATATACTAGCGGACCCGGTGAATAAAAAACTTTTTTTATATCATAGGAGGCAAACGAATAGGCGGGTCACCTGATGTTAAGTGATCACCGCCGTCCATAGACACTAGCAAAACCAAGGGAGGCGCAATTGCGTTGCCAGCCTGTGTTTAGGGGGAGGGGAGAGACAGAGGGGCGGTGGGCCTCCGGCGCTCTCACTGACAGAACGAAACGCAACAATGGAAACACTGTTACTTCACGTCGGTTTTGTGTGAGAGGGTGGTACTACTCAGGGCGAGCGAACCGACCCATTCATGCTAAAACCAGTAATAGCTTCAGCATGGCTCTACCACCTACTCTTCCTCATGAATCACTTTATTTAATGATGAAAACCGCATGAAAATCCGTTCAGTACTTTTTGAGTTTATCGCGAACACACAGACAGACAGATAGACAAACGTGGCAGAGGACTTTGTTTTATAATATGTGATGATATATGTTAAAAAGATAAACCCGATGAGGTTTCGTGCTGGTTCTTCTCGATGAGTGGGTTGTTTGTCCGAACCAGTAGTAGTTTTGACGTTCATAAGCGCCTTCTCAGGGCCTACATTTAATAAAGTATTTTTGATCGATTGATTGATTTATATTTCTACATTTTTTTAACAAAATTCCTTATAGCGACTTGTAATAGGAGTTGACTGGTAGATATCGTCACGTACGAAAGAAACGTTACACCCCACTATACGAATTTCTCTTTCTGTCTCTTTCTATTGTATACGAGTGTGTGACTTCAAGTAGATAAGCATAGTGCGCTGCCGGTCAATGGTATTATAAAAAGATTAAAAGTAACTTTTTTACATTCGATACCATTAGGTGCAGGTTATAAAACGTCAATACCGAACGCGTGGATGTTTCATTAAAACTTATTTGTTATTTGTATTAATTTTTAACCACTCGTGAGTTATCTCTCATAAATGCAACTTTCTATGTAGATTCGAGAATGTCCACTGTATCAAATAAGTGTAATACAAGTAACTCAGTAAAAACAATGTAAAAGTAAGCGAATAAAATTGTGAAATTTGACAAATGTATTTACTGTTTAAAAAGGATTAATGTACATGTTGTTCAAGTAACTATTTATTACTGTTTACATATATTACCAGAAGAGATAATAGTAAAATCGTATGGTACCAGCCAAAAAAGTGTCACAAGAGAAAAACAACGGAGGGCGAAAAAATATCAAGAAGCGTTTGTTCAATAAGGAACTTCGTTGTTGACGGTCCCCTGACAGCACACGTTTTTTCGTTGTACTAAGTTTACGATATTCTATTGAATTAGGATCGTCACACATTATGAAAAAACAAAATCAATTATCGTGTGGTCAATAAATACGTATTATATTATAATTAAACACATAAAACTGAATAACTATCTATAGTTTTCCTGTAAATTCGTGACCTGATCACCCTACACCCATAGAGTGTACAGATATTCGGAATGATACGACAATAACGCAGAGATAACTGGATAAACTCTTGTCTATGCTAATCAGATGTACCGAACGGAGCAGCTGCCGTGACTGCGCGGGTACTGATGCGGTTTTTGCCATGATACAAGTAAAATAGTTATTATAAAGTGGTATATAGTGTAGTAGCACTATAAAAAAAAACTTAATTTATTTCTCAGAAAAGTAACAACAAGCGCTTGTCTTTATTTGTCTTATAATGTATGGCAGGGCAAGTACAAAATGGCGTCTATGTGAAAGTATGACGTCATCTATAGTGATGACGTGGTTATAATTTGATCGATCGATCCACTAAGAACAATCTATTTATAAACGTTAGTCTATACAAAAATGAAACATTGAATGTGGTTACAAATTATCCGTATGTTACTAGCCCCACTGCCTGAGCGAGGATGCCCGTGTCTCCTGGATGGTTCTCGTTTAATTTACCAATTTATTTGTACGGAGTAAAGATCTATTGAATCATTTATGCTGCTTCAATAATATTTTGTCGGTATTCTCAAGTAGGTCACGTTGAAAGCTATCAGCTATACAAATACACGTTTATGTTGTTCACAATAAAACGTATTACAATTGTATTTATGTTCGTCATAAATCAATTTATTTGAAAGCGTATGATAAACATTGCTAACGTCTTGAAAATATTCTATTCTTGTAAATTAATTGTTGTGTTTTAATAAAGAAACAAACATAAGACCGGGTATACGGAATTTTTGTAATCAACGTTTAACTTTGAATTTTTTTAAGATTTCATTCAAGATATAGTTTAAATTACCCTTTCGATATGCTAAAAGGTTTAAAAAATGGTATTTGCATTGATTAAAAGGATATCTCGATTAATGTACATGCATTTCATACAAAGCATAACATCTGGCGCTTGCCTAGCCCGGTCGGATTACCAAATATCGTAGTAAAACGCTACGATATTAACATGTAACCCAACTGCACCAATATTCTTATAAAAATATTAACTTAATATTTAACAGTTATTACTATTTTGATGTATGGTTTAGTAAAATATTTGTACATGAGAATGAATCAATTTTGTAAAGTTCAAAAAGAGAAATATTACTATAAGATTATTTTACTACCAAACTGAAAAGCCTTATATTAAACCGTGTTCGTATAGTGCTTGGCACCTCCCTCTTTACAATGTCTAAATTTCTCTTCAGGGCTTGGAATTCGAATCTCATCGTATTGTTTTAGAATAGTATTACCATAACAAAAGTAGTACTTACATCAGTATTCAGTGTAATACAAAAATCCGGCTGTATTAATGAGAAACAACAGATTTGTTTAACTGACAACTCTAAAAAATTCTTGTTTCGCTCATGTTGTCGGCTGTCATGAAATAATTTAAAAACATTACGGTTACACCCGTTATTGTTAATGATTTAAAGCCTCAAATTTTATTAAGATTTATTTATATGATTTAGTGTCTGTCTGTAGCTTATTTATTGATTTATTAGGAAAACTAACAGCTATAATGTATAATACATAGAATAGAAAACATCAAGCCATTTATAAGTCTTCACCAATATATAACAGAATACAATCACTTGCATTATATGGTATTTGGTAAACATTATAATAAATTTAAAAAATCAAAAATATTAATAGTCGATTACTATTTGCAATCGTCATCATTAAAGAATGTACTTGTTAAAAACGTTGTCACCTTATTTACAGTAGTATTAAGTAGGTACAAAATCACCAATCTCACTCATAGCGCTGAAGGAGTGACTAGCTCGCCATAAATATGAATTCTGTCGGTAATTTGTTTAAACAGTGGGCAGCGAAATGGGGGTTCGTACGTTGATGTTTGGTCGGGACATTAATACTTATGTATGTTTGTTAGAGCCTTAGACTTAGCTTCCCAGTTAATATTATGTATTCAAAAGTTCTCGTTTAATATTTTGTTCATTTTATATTGAAATTTGAAGCGACGCTGGCTGCAAAATGGCTGTCGGTGTGTTCCGGCAGCTACACCTGAGAACCAGCCCCCTCTAGCTTTAGCGTGTTTATCATCTTAGACCACATCGTTAACACTTGATGAGATTGTGCTCAAACGTTAGAACCTACAAAACATCAAAAATGTCCAATCATTACATAAGCAGCCATCTAATGAGTTCCACCGTGGTAAGGTTATATCCCGCCGTGATAATGGCGAAGAAATCCAGTATGTGGAATCGGGTGATAATGTTCTTGTAGTACTACCGAGTAATGATTTTTCGGTGTTTAAAATCGCCAATACGCCGAGTGCTGGTGCAGTGAAGTTCTAACTGTCCCGCAGAAAGAGGTAATAGCATATATACAGACCAGGTATTTTATCATTAAGTAAATTAGAGTTACAATACATAAAACTCCTCGTTAACAAACTTACAAATATGTATTCGTTAGTTATTATCAAAATTTAGTCCTAATTAGTCTGTTATGTAATAGTCTTCATTAGTATTATACAATATGTTATACGCAGTGTTGTATATATATATATCTTGTCAATGTATCGATAACAAGTGATGTACGGTCTATCGCGGCGCACTGCATTGTCTGAAGCTTCATTACGTTGTTACACGAGATGGGGTTGCAGTGAAACAACAATCAGTATTACAATAGTTATAAGATGTTTTAAATTGTTTTCTATTCTTGTTGCTTATTCCACAGTTGGCCACAAGTTTATTTCTTTAAGAGAGGTATAAATACAATCATTACAAGGATTTACTTTTAGTTGAGCTTGTAATAAGTTAACTATAAATTAAGTACATAGAAGTTTCAAGAATCATTAGTGTCTGACTGATTTGCGATTACTATACATATTTTAACATCGCTCTGATGCGTGATGTCTAGGTTTAGTAAGTGTCCAGGTTTGTCTAGGCACTATGTCTGATGTTTATGTATATTCTGAGTCCGAAATGCGACAAACTAAAGGTCTTGTATCATCCAATGACCGTCATGTTCCAGTCGCATATGTATTTATAATTTCACTTGGTTACAGGGTTTTATATCAATCAGTCCTGGAATACGAGACACGCCTAAAGCGTTTCCTTATGACGGTCGCTATTCATTCGGACCAAATTGTCCTGCAAACGACTCAGCATTTGTTGATGTTCTAACTAACGTTTGATAAAATTAATAAAACTGTGCAATTATTTTTCTTGTCTAGCCAGATTTACAAATAAAATATATAGGTCAGCTGTTCATGAGATTTGTTTCTATCTTCAAAAAGTGAATCCTCGAGTCATTTACCTTTAACAGTTGTCACTGCAAGGTTCAAGGTTTTACACTCTCTTGTTCTGCCAATTGACTTACTGCTGACGTTATACTACTCTTACTATTTATGAATATGTATATTCAAGATATACGGAGTTCAGATCAGCGCTACATGCCGATACAACATAATACCCTTCTGGCAGAATAGTTGATTATTACGTGATACCTCATTAGCAGTCTCCCGTGGAACTTATCTGTACTATTTTGTTGCTAGTTAGAGCACTTCTACACTGAACACTCTAGAGTTATCAAAATGACGTGTCTTACTGCACATTGTTCTTTACATGCAGATTCTTTGAATGTGTTTTATATTCACAGTGTATTTCAGGCCGACCTAACATCTGTTTCACCATTGTGTGATGACAAATATCTTTATGTTGGACTGCTTGTATGTAAAACCCCACATGAATACTACTGTGGCCGTTGCTATGGATATTTATGTATTGATGAAGGTAACGGTTAATAAAGTCAAATAAGAAGCTAAGCAATTGGGATACAAGGAGTGCCAAAAGATCTTCTCTTTTTTCTAGTATCTTTCTTGGAAGATGTCAGCTAATATTCTGTATCGTCTCTTGTCTACGACAACTCTTTTAGCATTTATATTGTAATTATTTATGTTCATTCCATGACGTCATACACTCAATGCCTATTCCTTCTATCATGTATTTTCTTGTATTTTATTTTATTTTAAACTCTTAGAAAAACTTACAGCTAAACTTAAAAATTACATTACATATTTAAACATGATCGAAGGCCATTTATAAGTTTCCGAATCTAGCTATAAGAAAATATATACAGATACAAAGAAGGAAGTTAAAATTAATAAAAAAATTGCAAATAAGAAGGAATTTGAGCTTCTGTGACCTTGTGTTGAACAGATCAAAATTCAGTTCGTTAATCAATTCATTTGTAAATTATCTACTCTAAATAGGTAAAAAGTGCGTGTAGGTCGCCTTAACAACCGGGTTATAGAGTACGTCAAAGTTTCTATTAGGTACGACTAGAACGCGCAAGGTAATTTTACTCAGTAATTCCGAACAGTCAATTGTACTAATGATATTTATTTTACTTATTATCGGCAAATTTTATCAATTCGTAATATCTTAAAATATCTGAAGGAGAGTAAATTCTGAAAGTATAAATTAATACAGTTCCGCCTTAAACAAAATGTAAAGAGGATTACTAGAGGCTCTTTTATGGTTAGATTTGTAATTTAAGATAAACAACGTTAAAATAAATTTGTAAATCTTTACAACTTTGGGTTATCATTGATGTAGCCATGCGAATAATGGTTATCATTGATGTAACAATGCGAATAATCAAAACAAATTGTACGGTTAGCAAAATGAACTTTTCATTGGTTCTAAGTATATTGTTAACTACTTTAGTCAGAGAATCTTCAGTAGTTATTGAAAAAATATTGTTAGCATCGACAAAATTATTATTGGCTTCGTTGCGAACCGCCGTATTTCAAAGTCTATCGGAATGTAATTCAAATATTGTATAAAAAATATGATCGACTCGATATTTCTTATCAAGATTCGTTTTAAAATACTTCCTTCGCCTCTACGTGCCTTGAATAAATTTCCATCGGTAGTTGAATGTCTGTGTGTGTGTACATTGCAGATGTAAGTTATAATATACTGCAAGCTCGTGGTTAGGTAAATATATTATAATGCTATAATATATTCTTTGGTAATAAAACCGATAGTTGACATATCATTTATTATTTCATTTCAGTGTTTAAATACGTTATTTCTGTGTATTTATTGTATAATAATGAATTAGAATTAATTGTTACTTGATTTAGACGATAAGTAAAGTAAAATTTGGAAATATTAATGAGTGATGAAAAACAACAATTTGAGGAGCGTTAACATGGTGTCCTCCTACCATCACGTCGTACTATATGCAAAAACTATATACTATATGCATAAATACTATATGCAACTGCGGCAAAAAGTCTATAGTTATTAGACCAATTTCTTCCTAAGTGTATGGTATTATTGAATATCTGAGTGTATAAAAATAATGTTCAACAGTTGTTATTTCATTTCAAGGAATAGAAGTTGTGACATATGGGTGCTGACTTAGTTATTTACTTATAAATTTGTGTACCGGAGAAAAAACAAACGGGCTAACAATGTACAGCCATGCGTCTGGTTTGTCTGTTCATTATACTGATGATGTTTATAATCAATTTATCCAAAAAGGAGTCCTCTGTGTTTAAGATGAATTTAAAAGAACTCATCAACATCTCTGTTGTTATTAATTTTTACTTTTAACATATTATACATTCGAATTATGAAATTAAAAAAGTCAATTTCTTGAAGAAGTTAATACGCAGAAAGCTAACATGAGATAAAAATGTCTAGTCACTATTATTGTTACTATTACGAAAGCATTATGATGAGAGAATCCTTCTTTAGTATTTACCGAGTGAAATAAGAGGTATGCTAACACAATATTTGTGCTTTTGGTCGATTATCATAATTAGTAAAATACTTTTGGCACATTGGTTGTAAGTGATTCCTGTTGACCCAAAAGCTTGAAGTTTATCTGACACCCCCATGCCTCATTTTTGCATAATGAGCTTAATTACCAGTTGTGTCTGTTATTATTTAGTATATTAGTTGTTTAATTATAATGGTACAATCTAGGCTTAATAATATTACATTACAATATTAGTTAGGGAAACGAATATCATTTTAATTTTCTATCTTTATACATGAAAATCAATCTTTGTATGTTTGTCCGCTATGCATGCCGAAACTACTGAACAAGTTGTGATAATAATTTAGGAGGGCATTCTGGGGACGCTTGCGACTGTTCCTGGCTCAAAAAATTTATATATATATATAAATGTTTTATTTTTTAAATATATTAATGAAATTGTTTGCCTTCAAGAAAGAAAGAGCTTTTTCTTCTTATTGAAACTTTTTACACTACATTTGATATTGTTTTGACATGTTTGACATATTTCAATGAAACATCAGTTATCACAATTAATCAATTCGGTAACGTGATCTAGGGTAATGAAGCTGTTGATCTTATCGCTAAAGAAGCTATCCAGACTGAATATTTTGATCACTATAAAACCTATGTTCAAGATTTATCCTCCCCAACCAAGACTGCCAACACAATTGCAAGCAAATCATATGCTTGCATTCAGAACAACATTTCTGATAAGCCATGGCCATATAAGTTTCGTGATTGTTGCGAATCTGCTGCATCTACTATCTGTAGACGTGTGCTTTCCAGTCCATCTTGCAAAGCTCAGAATCAGGTACAACTCAATATGTGAATGTGGGTTGGAGGAAGACACTTTAGAACATATTTTTTTCAATTGCGTCGATTTAGTATTGCATTGTATAATATTTTACCCAACAATATACTATGTCCGTCTGAATTTAACATACGCACAAGGGTGTGTATTTTCTCCTTTCGTCAATACTCTCGCTAATTTTATATATTTTAACAAAATTAAACTTTAACATAACACAGCAACTAACAGTAATTATTATGTAAATATATATTTATTTAAGGCATGATGTCTGTAAGTGTTGTTTGTCTGTGTATTTCAGTGGCCTAATCTGGAAGATCTAAAAATTCAAATTTAATACTACCTATAAAGTGACTCTCCCATGACTGACTTGATGCTGGTAGAATTCGTATCTTTGAATCTTCAATATTAAAAAGTTGAAGTTAGTGAGTTTGGATGTTCGGGGTAATCTCTGGTTCACTGATTCGATTTTCAAAATTCTTTCATTGTTAGAAAGATATATTAGACTTCTTTTTATTAAGGTATATATATACTTTCAATAATTGATCACAATAAATGTAATTCAGATTAGCAAACTTCTATGACATAGCGTGTGTTGCTGGAATGATTTGTAATTAAGGAATAAAATCCGTAACAGGATCCATTACCGTTAGTTTTACGAAAAATACGAGACACAATATATCTAAGTTCAATAGCCTAGCCGAAAAGATGGTTTTTATGTAAAAAGAAAATAAATGTTACGATTTAGTAGGTGGTAGAGCCACGCTGAAACTATTACTGGTTTCAGCATAAATGGGTCGGCTCGCCCGGGGTAGTACCATCCTCTCACAGAAAACCGACGTGAAGTAACAGTGCTTGCATTGTTGCGTTTCGTTCGGTCAGTGAGAGCGCCGGACACCCACCTCCCCTCCCCTTCCACTTTCCTCTTCCCTTCCTCCCCCCCTCCCTACACAGGCTGGCAACGCACTTGCGACTCCCCTGGTATTGCAAGTGTCTATGGACGGTGGTGATCACTTACATCAGGTGACCCACGTGTTCGTTTGCCTCCTATGATATAAAAAAAAAAAAAAAAAAATACTAATTACAAATTACTAAAGTTATTCGATATAGGTTTCATGTATACTTTACAAAATCTTATTAAAACAAGTAGTAGCTAAATACCAAATTGAAAATGTCATGGAGATGAAGTTTACTTTTCACAGCTTATTAATTGACAGTAAAATTATAGCGTTGTGGCGAGAACAGTAGATGGGGCGTGGAGGTGAGGGCCACAGGAGCAACCCAGGTGATTCCGGGAAAACACGCTACAATTGGTTTCTAGGTTTTTAAAGATTTTTCACGTTTGGAAATAAAATTGGAACGGTAAGAACCTATTTGGCGCAGACGAAGTTGCGCGGGTCAGCTAGTATTATTTTTAAAATCCACAGTTAGAATTATATACAATTTAATTTAATAGAAAAAAATAAGATATGGGAGTAGTCCGAGACTTAGTTTCTTTCAGTCGCTTTCGATATAAAACATTTACGTTAGTTATTGAAAAATTTCAAAAGGTTAGAGGTGAAATGTAAAAAGAGAAATCTTAAAACCTTTTATAAATAATTGCACAAACAGAAAAGTTCCATATAATTCTTGTGAACAATTTTCCAAGACGTTTCAACAGGGCGAAACGTGACCGCGAGACTTCGAATCTCTGCGTTTTACAGAGAAATGATTTTATTAGCTACAATTTTATAACAAAATATTACCTACCGTTTAACGTTTCATTTAATAAAAACATTCATTTAGACCTTTGGAGGGTTTATCACGGAGTACAGATTCCGGAATCTGTTGAATCGTTTTTGCAAGAAAAAATAACAAATATCAATTCAGCCTCACAAACTGTGTATTATAATATTAATAAGATACATATAAATTAAATTGAAAAGTGCGTTGTTTGTTCGCGATTTAACACCAATTTTGATTATATATTTCCTAAAACATTTATCCTTATAGCATACAAGAATAATACTTCTTACTAAATTCCAATTGTACGTACGACCCGTTTGTACAATGAGCTCGCATCCAAGCACATCTCATTAGACATATTTGACCATCGAGCTATTCAATTCAAAAGGACAATCAAACACATTTTATATTCATAACTATTTAAATAATACACAGTAAATCATATTTCAATATTTTTCATTATATTTTCCATCTTGTATTCTTTTTCATATGTTAATTTTAGTTTTTATAGATGAATTCATTTTCACTTTTTCATTTATTCTCATTATATATTTTTTTTTATTTTTCAAATATTTATTAACATTTAATGTTACGTAGTTTACGGTCTTTTACTAAATCCAGATTATCTAAGTTTTTCCGGACGCACATCAAATTCTCAAGAATATATTGAGAGGGCAGAGTTAAAATACCGAATTCCTGAAACTTAGTCTTTAATGATTCACGAGGTCCTAAATTATAGATTGCTCGAGCTGCCCGTTTTTGTAGTACGAATAGTGTGTCTACCTCAGCTGCGGCCCCCTACAAAAAAATTCCATAAGATATTAAGCTATGGAAGTAAGCGAAGTAGACTAACCTAACAGTGGCAATATCTGTAAGCTGGCGAATCTTACGTATTGCGAATGCAGCGGAACTTAATCTGCTTGCCATTTTTTTAATGTGAGGACCCCATTGTAATTTAGAATCTAGTGTAATTCCCAAGAATACAGTATTGTCAACTAACCTTACTAAATTCCCTTCGATCTTGATTCTACTATCAACCTGTCTAACATTGGGAAAAGTAAATCTTATACATTTCGTTTTATCTGCATTTAGCAATAGGTTTTTTAACGTAAACCAATGACAAATTTCATTTAAAATATTATTCAGATGCCCAACCTCTGAATCTATCTTTTTCACTTTAAATATTAGAGAAGTATCGTCTGCAAAAAGCACCATGTCAGCAGAGTTATTAACCACTAGCGGTAGATCGTTTATGTATATTAAGAACAAAAAGGCCCTAAAATGGAGCCCTGCGGGACACCAATTCGAGCAAACGATTCCGCAGAGGTTACCCCATGTATGTTAACTTTCTGACAGCGATCTTTTAAATAAGAGACTAGAAGGTCGAGAGAAGATCCACAAATAAAATAGTGTTTTAATTGAAGAATAAGCGTACTATGCTCAACGCAATCAAAGGCATTAGACAAATCGCAGAACACACCAATTGCATCCTGCATATCCTCTCAGGCTCCCAATATGTGATTTATGAGCGTTGCGCCAGCGTCAGTAGTAGATTTCGATTTTGTGAAACCAAACTGTCGACCATCCAGAAAATTTTGCACGGTAAAATATTCTACCAATTGTTTAAGCATAATCTTTTCAAAAGTTTTACTTATTGACGGAAGTACAGAAATAGGTATATAATTTCCAAGACTACTTCTGCTGCCTGATTTAAACAAAGGAACCACTTTGCTTACTTTCATTAGATTAGGGAATGTTCCTTTTGATATACACTGATTAAATATATTAGCCCAATGTGGTGAAATAGTGACAATT
Source organism: Antheraea yamamai (assembly GCA_036509395.1). Taxonomy (NCBI): domain Eukaryota; kingdom Metazoa; phylum Arthropoda; class Insecta; order Lepidoptera; family Saturniidae; genus Antheraea; species Antheraea yamamai. The sequence continues at coordinate 18,748,535 of AP028448.1, read as the reverse complement.
AAGCACTGTATTACTATTACAGACATTCCCCATATGTCTTCGGTGTGTTTTAAATTTAATTGTTTGAATATCCTTATTATTTCACCTGCACTAATAAATGAGAACTTAAATTTTGAATTTGTAGGTGCACTCATATTCTTTAAAAGAGCTGCGGCACCCTGGGCTGATGATGTTATAATTATTGTTATTTGTGGAGGTATATTAGTGAAATAGTCTTGGAAAACAGTTGAGAGTCAATGTGATAAAGCGTTGTAGGTCCTCAGTCTAGTATACTCCATCTTTATATTGTTATATTATATTGTGGGCCGCGTGGTGTACACAACCCACATTAAAAAGGGACGTGCCAAAAATCCAAGTTTTAATCTTTATAAAGATACAAACAGAAATACAGTTTACAAGTATGTATAACAGTATCGTAAATACACGATTTAGAGCGCGCGATACGTGTAACCTCCAGTATAGTAGTATTTCTCCGAGTAGGAGGGTGAGGGTGCGCGGACGCCGCTCGTTCAATCTATTGCCGCGCGGGCGGCGCCATAATAGCCGGCGGGTACAGGAATAGGAGCCAGCGATTTATTAGGATTGTAAGGTATTGGTTCGATCTGTGGCATAGTATGCCACTATATTGTTATTCATCGACTGTGGACTGTTACATTATCCACAATTGTAAGTAAATAAATAAAGCCTAAACTTTGTTACAAGCAGACAGAACTTTTTGAAGTTTTATTTACATGCCATTTTACACTTTTCTATATGGAGTAGTGACAAAATATAACAGATGTAACTCAAAATCTTGGATAAAAAGTTATTGCAGTTAAGTTGGTAAGAATAAAATTATAATTTGAACAATAATATACAGATGCAACGTATATTTCTCATGAAATAAAAAAAAATCATTCTCACGACAATGACGACACAAATAAGAAACATTTCTGTAAAATAAAAATCACGTTATAATATTATTACCATAAATATGTATAATTTAGTCAAAGAGAATAAGGGTAGATTAATTTTATGTGTTACGCATTCAAGAATATTTAGATAACTAGCTGACCCGTGCAACTTCGTTTGCACCAAATCGGTTATTACCGGTTTCAATTGTATTTTTAAACGCAAATAATCTGAAAAAACCTAAAACCCTATTGCAGCGTTATCCAGCACTTCCAATCGTGAATCCAAACTATCCAGGGACTCACTCAAACATATACCCAGTTGGTATGTGAGAAATCTTTTAAAATAAGTCTAGAATCTGTTCGCAGCATTACCTAAAGTAGTGTCATCAAAGTGAAGATCAAAACTAACTTACATATATTGTCGATAAATGTCTTCCAAGTACCCCTTGTAACTTCATCACGTAACATACTGTAAAAGTTGAACTTTATCTACATTAAATTTCTATTTTGTTTTAGTTGTTTGTTTTATAAGAATTTGTAAAGTATACGTGAAATCTGCATTCAATTTTAATTTGGTCACATTTATTTTACTTTTGACATACAAACCACCTTTTTTACTGAGATACTGAACTTGGGATAATATACTTTTCTAACAGTGAAAGAATTTTTGAAATCGGACCAGTAGTAGGTACCAAGCATTCCTCGAAAACAAAACTTTACCACTCATTCAAATTCAAATTTTTCAAATTCAAAAACACTTTATTCAATTTAGGTCCTAAGAAGGCACTTATGAACGTCAAAACTACCACCGGTTCGGAAAACAACCCAGTCATCAGAAAACCGGCAAAAACTCATCTTTTATCTTTTTAACAAATATATATAATATTTAAATAATAATATATTCTATATAATAGTAAATTTCACAACCGTTTTTAATGGATGCACAGAGATGAGTCAATTCCAACATCACCATCGTTCACATATTATCCACTCTATAATAGTCTTTTACACCAAAACCCGCTTACATGGCGCTTAAATTCACAATCCGCACATTATAATAATACAACATAGTAACTGCAACCAGTAGTCCGGTGAAGCTGTAAACCTTGCTAGTCAATAGCGTGGTCAGTCGAAAAAAAAATAACTGCATACACCTCAACTATTTATTTTAATCTTAGATTCACAAACCTAACCCAACTACTTCAAACTCAACAACATTTAAAAACTAATTTTATTAAATATCAAACAACACACGTACTAAAACTCTAGTTAATTCATCTTCTACAATGCAATTAACTATATATAGGTTTATATTTTAGGAAAAAATCTTGTCACCTTTGTTTAGCAAACATTTTTTATACAATAAAATAAATGTAACAACATATAAGTGACAGTTTCGTTTATACATATTTTTTTCATATGAGGTTGATAATTACGCATAGAAATGTCATATAGGCGTAGCTCAGTTGTAACTTGCTGGACGTTATATGGTCCGCCGGAGCCGACGGTTCGAATCCTGGCGATTTTTTTTTTTGGATTTTTTTTAAAGTAGCTTAGGGAAATATAGCTTATCTTTTTAGCTAATCTGTCTGCTATATATAGCACAATGAAAATTTACCAAAATCCGTCAAAAATTTCATTAACTACAAATTTTTGACTTTCGTCCGTTATCCTGGAGAATCCCTTGCGTTTTATGAGATAAAAAGTATTCTAGGTGTAACCTTGTAATATTAGTTATCACTGTGCCAAGTTTCGTCAAAATCGGTTCAGTACTTTCAGAGTGATGCGTGTTCACAGGGCAACAACACAACAAAAATGAAAAAAATTTTGCTTCTATATCAAAACAAACACCCCAAAAAATTTCAAAAACAAACCCAATAAGAAATATAATAGAATTATTACGAGTACTAGAAACGCCATTGTCCCTGTTTCCCGGTTCACGGTACATAGATCGCTAATAATGAAAAGAAAACACAATATGTTGTATCTGATTTATTAATTGATAAGACTGCGGCAGTTTGAAACAACCACTCTTGTTAAATCGCTTATGCACAGATAGACGTCGCTGTACAATATCTTGGTACAACTGTATCGCAATCTCAAGATGAACGCTAAATTAATGACATGCTTCTTGTTTACATATTTCTGTTTCTACATCACATACGCTACGGGGTTTCTGTACTAGGGATGGCTATTCTTCGCAAAAAAAAAATCATCAGTCCGAATCGTAGTCTGTGGTATCGATTTATGGAAAGATGGAGGTCTAGAAGATTGATTATCCAAAACACGATCTCTTAATTTTTTTTTTGATGAGCTTTTTTTATGCATTTTTTTAATTATAAATTATTGTATGATTTTATTTTTATCTCACAGAAAAAAATCAAGTTACGATTTTATAGTGCCAGAGATCGATTCAAATGTTTAATTTCGATTAAAATAATTGATTTTTCTACGCCTTAAATCGATTATTCGATTAATCAATTTCCTATCGCCATCCCTATTCTGTACCCCATTGATAAAGGTTTCTATCACCAAGTGGAGTGCAATAAATATCGAAACGTAATCAAAATTTTGTCGATGGTTATATAAGTTCTGTGCATGGTCTTGACCTCAACCTAGATGCATATAGATTGAGATTTTATTTCGAATAATCTTCTACTTCTTGCCTTTATCCCAACTAAATAAGATCACCATAGTTATTTTCTTGTTTTAACCTCGTCTATAACGCATATTCTTCTTCGGTCTTCTTCTACCTCGTATCCGTCCACCAATATACGTAACATTTCTCATGTTGTATAACATTCATTCCTGTTATGCTTCCTGTGATCGCTGTTATGCTTCTTCTGATGTAGTCATTTCTAATCGTATCCATTATTCTTATAATTACCGGAAACAAAGCCCGTTTTGTATCTAGGTCGCCCACTAAAGCCGTTATCTCTCATAACATCCAACCTTTTTCTTCTAGTGAAATATAAATTTGATATTTCGATGTTAATTCTAGAACTATTGGCCCGTTGAGTTAAAGCGCGTTTCACACTGGATCACTGAAATATTTATATTCATTTTGATTTTATTTATCACAAAAGAATCGACAACAGGAACATAATAGATTAGCTATAAACGCAGATGCAAATTATTCAAAATCAATTATACCACTAATTATGAACGATTACTGCATTTATAATACAATACAATACAGATTCATTATACAATACAGAAGATAATAATAATATAGAAGATTGAGAAAGGTAAAAAGAAATAAGAAAATAAAAGATAACTAATATAATATTATTTAATGACAACAAAATATTTAAAAAAAATATGAAGTTATTAATTTCTTAATTTTAGTTTTAAAATATATTTTTTGTTTTTTTTCTCGAACTGGACTGGATTTCTAAATAGTGTAGAAGTTTCTATTTACCTATAGATTATTATATATGATTATAACTATGATAGATCATTTTGGTGGTGGTAGATTTTTTTTTTTTTTTTTTTTCTCGAACTGACTACGCTATTGGCCTTCTTGGGGCCTCTACAGCTTATAACGATGTGATGGTAGAGCTAAGCGGAAGCTATTAATGGTTTCAGCATGAATGGGTCGGCTCGCCCGGGGTAGTATCACCCTCTCACAAAAAACCTACGTGAAGTAACAGTCCTTGCATTGTTGCGTTTCGTTCCGTCAGTGAGAGCGCCGGAAGCCAACCTCCCTTCCCCTCCCCTCTCCCCCGTCCATCGTAAACAGGCTGGCAACGCACTTGCGACTCCCCCGGTGTTGCTAGTGTCTATGGACGGTGGTGATCACTTAACATCAGGTGACCCACTTGTTCGTATGCCTCCTGATTATAAAAAAAAAATTGGAGTAATTGCTTAGTATAGTTTGCTTAAATAGACCTCAAAAATGTCATAAATCTTTTGTTTTAGTGGTATTTTAAGTGAAAAATATTGTTTGTTTATTAGGGGTGTGCGATAATTCGAACTTACGAATTATTCGTAAACTATTAAATGATTAGTGAATTTTGGAGTATTTTCAATTCAGGGTTTCTTATGTTCAATATTCAAGTATAAATTTAACAGTCTATATACATTTTATTCAAACCATGCAATATAGTAGAAGAAAATGACTCCCCGGTGAAATTTTTTTCGGAATGTCTTGCCAATATTACCATTTAGATTTTTTATGGTACCAACAGAGGTGAACATATGTATATTAAAATGAACAATTGTATTCTCTGGGTAATTGATTTTTAAACGAAAAGTATATTATTCGTAAGTAGAATATTTAGATACACGATTTAAAGGAATTTAAACAGAAACAATCGAAAATCCAGAGATATTTAATTAATTCGCGAATTATTCGAAATATTTCGAATTATTCGATTTTTTCAATTTTTTTTAATAATTCGATAAGCTGAATTATTTGATTCGTTCGATTCGAACGATATTCCCACACCCCTTCTGTTTATTTAATTATTGTAACATCTGCGTATGCTATTTATGCTAAATATTTTTGCTTAAAGCTTTGGTTACTTTGTTCAACTACTTAAATGACTATGGCTTGCGTACCGTACTAATGTCAATTAAAAGTGATCAAGTTTTAAGCTAACATTTGAACTAAGTGTAAAATAAACATAAAAGTTTAAAACCATATAAATTGAAACTGCAATAATCTTATAAAATGTTTAAATTTTGATAAGTATAAGCCAAATATGTCTAGGTTTTATTCCGAAACTTACTTATTTTGGAGACCGAATAATTTTTACCTAATACGGATTTTCTGAAAGGAGAATTGAGAATGTTAATAGAATGGTAAACATATCTAGAAGGATCTTGAATCCAATTATGTTCAGCGTTCATCAGCGGATTTTACAATTTACTATCCTGAATTATTGAGTTTTAAAGAGTTGGCTGTGAGGAGCAACTGTAGATACAAACAAATACAAACTGGGTAATATATTTTTATGTCTAAAGTTGAAGCTAAATAGAAGCGTTCAAAAATAATCGTTATTATATTGGTTACTACACGATTATAACATTAGTCTCCGACTTGATTTATACCTATAGTTAACACTAATTAACCTGTGGATGGTTTGACTGTGGAAGCTATATTATATTTATTTCTACTGTACACAGTAGTACTCGCGCTGCTGTATTTCTATCTGATAGGTATTAGTTACAGGCATATGATAACATTATATTTAAGATAGCTTATATCATGACATTAACAACACTAAATGTGATTAGTGCATATCATAAAAACACAGTAGTTTACTTAATTATTTATTTAATATTAAAAGAAAATGTAATGTTACTTATCACTTGAATGTTATCAGAAGGCACCCTACTCCTAATCGGCCGAACCACGGCCACAATACACATATCAAGAATACTCCCTTTGAACGTCGTTTAATATTAAGTGTTTGTTTTTTCTCACAACATTTGTTCGCAGTTTATCGATCATTGAAACTGTCGGTGGTTACCGTTCGGTACTCATATACTTACGAAGTGTACAATAGTATATTGCCGCATCAATATAAATTAAGAAAACATATGTATGCCGTGTGAACTCGTCGTAATTTCCCTTCCATTTATTTTTCTTCCCCGAATAAGCTCTCCCCCGCCTCCGCCCGCCGCTCCGCTGGTTCCGGATCTTGTACTAAAAGTCCCAATATTATATTATTGACATTATAAATATAGCTCCTTTTGATGTCGCCTGAAATATATTTTTCAACATTTTTTTATCCCCTCTCGAAATACATAATAACTGTCGGCAATGGATCTCATGTAAAATTTATAGGACATCTGTAGTATTTTTCGTTATTATATTAAGTTTATCTTTTAGCGGGTTAGTGAAGACGCGTAATGACGTTAGTGGGCTTGTAATTTACACTGAGTGAAGTATCTCAGTAAAAGGAATTAATGTATATTGGCAACTTCGTGTGGGAGCAATTTTTCGGCATATAATAATTACAAATTTGACTGCATCGTCACTGGAGATTATGGTCAAAAAGTATAACATATTTATAATAGAAGTATATAACATTAGTAGTAAATACGCTTTATTTAAAGACTCTTAGACTTTAAAAACTTAAAAAATATTTTACTACGGACACATGTTTTTAATTGATAGTTATTATTTAAAATCAAGTCTCGACTTGTTTATGATTATTCATTGACAACTGTAGTTCTTTATATCTGTAGAGTATATGTATATTATGGTGAAACCAAGGAACCGTCTGTGCCCTGATAATACTTGCTAAAAACTGATTACGGTTGATATAAGGGATATAATAGAAACGAATACCACTATTTTTGAACACTTATCTGTTTGTTAGAAAATACTAACCTGCAAAACTCAACGAGAACAAAGAATTGGTATCAGAAATATAATTTTTAACTCTAATATTATAAATACGAAAGTGAGTCTGTTTGTTTCTTACGCTTTCACGGTTTAAGTACTCAATTGCATGATGAGATTCTACAAATACATTATCAGGGCTAAGGAAAAGGGCATACGGTACCTTTCATTCAGGAAAAATGTACAGTTTCTAAAGGACAGATCAAATCTACTTTAACGCGAGCGAAATCGCGAGCAAAATCTAGTAAACTATAAAACATACAAACTTCATATCTATATATTTTCATAATACATACATATATTTAATATAATATACATATATTTTCATAATACTAGTAATAAGTTTGCATATCTGAATTACATTCACAACAAAAAAGATTAATAATCTGTTCTATACACTAGTTTTATGCTGTATGTATATATGTACGTATGTTGCGTTAATTAAACAAGTAAAATTATTTATTGAGAGTTTTGGCGGGATCTTGGAATGCCATGTAGTGGTCTTTATATTTTATCCATAATCTTGTGTTATTTGGCTCTATATAGTGTAATGTTGGTGGTGCTTTACGTAATATAGTTTGGTTATTGTGCACAAGTGAAGTGGATCGGAAATAATATCTCGGAGCATAGATTCTGACTTGCCACAAAAACTCTCAGGAAGTTCTAACAAGATGGCCACTATCTTGTTAGATCAATGAAATTATATTAAGAAACTTGTAATATCGTTACTCACTTGACAATGGTAGTAATAGTCTACTGGATGACTGGTTGCCAAAAAGAATATAGAAGAAAATTATTTATTATAAATTCACGTATACATCACATTTGCTCAAAGCTTAGTAACGACTAATTTATTTAATTGAAAAGTGTATGTATTAATAGCAAATAAAAAAAAAACTTTACATATTTTTAACCCAAACATTATAAGTATTACCTTATCTATGTACCTTTAATTTAAAGTAATAAAAATTTACAGCGCTATAAATGTTTGACAAAATGGCGCCCGAGATAAAGTATGATATGCGAGGGCCGCCATGTGAAATACTACTGCGTTCATAATTAAAATACACGAGAGGTATGTGTGCTTAATATATTTGCTGTTACGGCTAAACATTAATTTGTGAAAATTTTGAGATAATATATATTATTTATCAGGAAATATTAATATATATCCAAAACAAGCTAAATACCTGTCACTGCACACGCTTCTTATTATTTAACGGCATTATTATTTGTTGTAATAGATAGTTGTGTTATAGAGACTCTGTTCTGTGAAGCAGTAAAGGCACATCAGGCCAATAACTTGTCAGTTCGAAAAAAAAAGAGTTATAGAGAAATGGATATTCTATTAATATTTTTCTATGTTCAAAAATCGGAGCATCTATTTGTCATGACGGTCGGTTGAATTATACAGAAGTTCATGTATTTTAACGCCATCTATGTCGTACATATAGTAACATGGATAGCATAAAAACTCCGATGGCAACCTTTTGAAAAAATTTTGCCAAATTTCAAGATTGCCTGTCAAACGTTGTTGAATATTATCGATTTTGAATATATTAAGTAATTAAACAGGGCTGGAGCCAAATAAATAACAACAAGTAAAATGTGACTACGTAATACTTATTAGAACTTCATTAATTATTACAATTATTATCCAGTTTTTAGTATATTAGCGATCTTAATTGTGTACTGGATTAATTAGGTAGATTAATTAAGTACAGCGAATACAAAAATTTGCCGAAGACGATTGACATTTTGTAGTTCTAGTGTCTAACGTAATCTCAAAATTGAAAAATAAATAATTTCTTCAAGATGAATTTTAGATTACGCGTAGCTCGATTGTCATTATTCTTATTGTCTAGACAATATAAATAGTGTCTCGAGTAATCACTTGACTCATAAGATATAATGTGTCAAAATAGAATATTTATAAACATCTGTGCAGACGCTTCGAGGCAAGTGTTTCATCTAGAAATGCGACTCTCCGATGTGAGTTAATACGTCATGCTTGGTTCAAGACTGTCAGTGGAGGTTCATCTATCAAAGGACAATCGATTGACAATAGCAATACTCATATATATTAATAAATCAGTAGTTATGTCTGTACGTGTAATTTTATTTCCAATCT